>VZRN01006264.1:174945-199338 GCA_013397935.1 Dasyornis broadbenti
CGGCCCCCTGTGGAGAGCTGGGTGCTGGCGGGGGTCGGCCAAGCCGGCGAGACATCCCCGGGGGACCGACACGAGCACCCGGTCACATTTATTGTTTGTTTTTGTTCGTCCTTTCCCGTCGAAGGCGAGGGACCAACTCGACGGGAGACCCCGCATCCCGTCGCAGGGGACGCGAGGGCTCCTCCCCACCCCTCGGGGCCAGGAGGGCAGCGCGGCTGCGGGCGGAGCGGGGCGGNGGCTCCGGGGCCCCGCCGGCGCCTTCCCCTTCCCCGCCGCCCCCGGGGCAGTGCCTCCGCTCCGCCGCCGCCCGCCGGTCCCGAGAACGGGCCGCTCCTGCCACGCCGAGCGCTCCGCTCGGAGCCTCCGCCAGAGCGGGGTCAGCGGGGACCGGGGAGAGGGAGCGGGGAGTGAACGGGGCTTTCAAAGCAAGTCAGCACCCCGGGCCTTAGCGTGCCTTCGTCTTTTTATTTTTTGTTCTTGTCTACCGTGTTCTGCAGGTGATTTCCCCAGCGGCACACGCCGGCGCCCCGTGCCGGAGTGGATGCAGGAATGGCGCTGTGTCCTGGGACGCTGGGCGGGCGGGAGCATCCCCGCACGGCCCCGGCTCCCGGCCGGCCCCGGCCCGCGCTCGGCGCTTTGTTCGCGGTGCGCACGCCCTGCCCGAGCTGCTAGGGGCTCGCACCTCCGCAGGGAAAAAGAATTAAAGCGATGGCCGATTCAAAAGGGAGCTTCGCTGGCCGATTTTGGGCTGCGACGAGACCTAACTATAAAACCCGACTGAGAACTGAACCACAATCAAAAGTGCTGGAGGTGGAATTTTTTTTTTTTTCCTTCCCGCAGAGACTCTGGGTTTTGTTTCAGAAACTTCATAGGCGTAGGAGCTGGCTGCAAAGGTTGAACTAGATCTATTCCAAGTTTTATCTGCCTCACAAAAGTCATTTTGGCAGCCAAGGAACCGACAAGACCTGAATCCAAAACCAAGCAGAAGTTCCCTGTTAAAAACTTTAGAGCAGGAAAATGTCTAGCACTTCAAAACAATGTAGGCTTTCATGTGGAGCTCTTTGCAAACTTACAAAACAGCAAAAAGTTCTTGGATAAAACCTTGTTTATTTGCACTGTGCACCAACAGCAAGTCCAGGTTCCTGTACCCAAGGTGAAGGGCCTGCAAGAGTGTGCAAAAATTGGCTCTAATTGCATAGTTGTGTATGGCACTAACACAAAAAAGCTGTGACAAGCAACTGAATGAAGTAAATGCTTTTCCTACCAGAGTAGTGCAGCGAGTGCATCTGAGGCCATTCCTCTTCTCCTTCCTAGTTTGACATTTTCCTGGCCTCGTATGCTAATGGAAACCGTCCTAAACTAGCAGGTATCACCTGCCCCTGCAGGGAAGCAGCATCTCCCTCTTCTAGTACTTGCCACAAGTGAAAATTTCTGGAAACAAGTGAGAAAGCTGAGTTAAAAGGCTTTATCTTGCCCATGTAGCACTGCTGCTGAATGTGATACAGACCGTCGAGAATCTGAGCCTGTTACAAAACTGCTGTTCAGCATGGAGGCAAGTTTCTTGAGCATTGCAGTGTGTCCCCACATTGCCCTTCTGAGGTCCTCGATATGAGGTTATCCTCCTGCTGAAGACCTCACAGATGGGGCAGCGATTGCTGGGGGAATCAATGATAGCCAAGGAAAGTGGAATTAGGCATCGTGCAGACAGGGCTTGTGTGTCACTGTTTCCCCTTGAAAAATTTACTCATTTTACTTGTGATTCGAAATGCAGCTGCAGGTTGAATTGCAAGACCCTCTGCGCTGTGCCATGCACAACTGCATAATTACAGGACGGCATGTTCTCCACTTGATTGCGATCTGAGCAGGGTGCTTCCTCCCACCCCGCCAAAATGGCCCCCAGCCAGAGCCCATCAGCCTGCCTGCAGGAGGGAAACCGGCTCCACTGGGAGTGGAGGGCACAGTTTGCAGGGAGAAGAGCAGGAAGAGGTGCTCCCAGTTTGTGGAAACCTTAAGGGTGTCACAGAAAGCTGCAGAACGAAAAAGGCAGTTGGGTAATGCTGCAAAGAACAGCACTGGAGGGGGTTGGCTCTGTGTTGACTGCTTGCAGCCTCACCGACTGAGGGTGTGTGGTAGCCATCCGCAAGAAGACTCTGGCTGTGCTGGGACATCAGGACTTTGGAGGGTGACACCTGGGAGCTATCAGGCTTCATACAAACAGTTCTCCAAGCCGCTCCAGGAAGACGGAGGATTAAAAACGACATTAACCTTCAGCACACACACCCCATGACTGGACATGGCAACTTTTAGAAGAACATTCTTGATCTTAACATCTTTTACCTGGAGAATCAAAACATCCTAACATGTGACTTCATGGCCTTTGGAATAGCAGGGAGTTCATGCAAGCAGGGGTCCCAGCTCTGAATGAGGAAATCACATTCCAGTGGTTTTTCTAATTATATGTTTACCTTCTTATGTGTGCCGGCTAAAGTGCACTGAGACATTTTAATCAGCATTGTCAGGAGATGTTTCTTGCCTTGGCTTGAGAAGCCTTGTCTGCATCCTGTTTCACTGTCCATCTCTTCCTGTCTAATAGTTGTTATGATACAGAATTTAGCTTTGAAAGCAGGAAAACTGCGTGGACAGATGACCCAGAAACTTTCTGGAAGCACGATCAAGGCAGACACGTAACTTCTTTGGTTACTTTTTATATTTAAGTGCTTTCCTCCTCTGCTTTATTTCTGGGTTCACGTCAACAGAGCTTTCTTCTTTATCTACTTCAAACATGATGTCTCCTACCAGGGCTGCTATTTAATTATTTTCCTGTAATATGCATCTGGAAGCATTGTAGATTCTTTCCTCTGTATTACAGTGCATGTGATTTGTTTTTTTGCTATCCAGCTGGATCATGCTTTTTTATAGATGGAGATTTACTGAAGTGAGAATCTTTTCTCCAGTTAAATGCTCTCAGTTTAAGAAACCATTCTCATTTTACGTGCAAAGAGATCTTGAAGCCAATCCAGGCAATGCAATGTAATTGATGTTTTCTCCTTTGTGAGGTGTTTTTTTCTCAAGTTGTTTATGTTGTATCAGGAAGAGCCCTGTGTAGTCAAAAGGTTATTCATAAATAATGAGCATACAGAAGTTTTGGCCCTCAGCTGAAGGGAAAATGGAGAGAGAACAAGTCCACAGCTCCTCCTGAGGCCAGGTGTCACCGTCAACATCTGCCCCAAAGTACTGGCACTCACGATGGTTTGCCCTTTCCAGGAAAGGTGCTCCTGGGTGTGGCAATTCCAGACCCACGTGGGGGTGATGCTCTGACCACAGTGAAAGGCAGAGCTCAATTTTAAGGCAAGATATCCCTTTAGTAGTAGTCTGGGGAGATGTCAAAAATCTATGGATGCTGGAGCCACTCTTTATCATTTGAAGATTTTCTTTGACCATGGACTGCATGTGCTGAAGATGAAATGTCAACTCAATCATTCTTCAGTGAGATGTTGTTGCATTTTTTTTTTCCTAAAGATACATTTAAAGGGCAACTTATTTGCATAAGATTTTCATATACTTGGTCTTAAAAAGGCTTAAGGAGCCAGGACTGTGATCTGAAATCTAATATTCTTACCTTTTGCAGTGGCAGAGGACAGGCGGAATTGCCATTAAAAAATGATTCAGTTATCTTTGTAAAGGAGCATTGTATAAACTGTGGAAGACGGTTAAAATAGTAAATAGCGTTACAGTTTTGGATTTTTATTGCTTTACCCCAGGCATTTACTGTGGGTTCTCTATGTGAAATGCCATGGAATTATTGTGAAGATACATTGTGTAAATATTAAACATTAATGTTCTTCTTTTGATGGTGAAACCAGTTTTAAGCGTGTTAATTTTTCATTGAAGTACCTAAAGCCAAATTTGTTTAAGCTCTCAATTTGCTGTCATCTTCATAACAGAAAACATCAAGTAAAAGCCACACAGACCTGAGAATAAATAGGAGTAAAACCTGGGAACCAGCTCCAGGCTTCCTCACAAGGTAGAGGGGAGAGGGAAGGGAAGAGAGAAGCAGCAGGAGGAGAAGGAAGAAGAAAAGCAGAGAGAGGAATCTATAAGAATCTACAGAGAAACAGCAGAAGGGTTTGTAAGTATTAAACACACCAGAATGGGAAAGGGCTGATCCATGCAAAGCAACTTCTGCTTGGCAAAAGGCACAAGCTGGTGTAGGGCTGGAGACAGGTCAGTGTTGCGGGTAGCATGTGCCACTGCGGGCGGCCGTGGGACAGGGGCTTTCTGAGCTACAGCCAGCCCCTCACAGCATTCCCAGCGGGAACTAAAGGCAGTGATGCTCCGTGGCCGAGTTTGGCCCCAGGTGCTTTATTTGATCTTGGTGTGACAGTGAGATGTGTGAGCCAGCTCCTGCTCACCATTCCTAACATCAAGGGCTGCACCTGTAAAATCGCATCCAGATGGGAGCGTGTGCCATCACTGTTGTTTTGTGATCGCCAGCAAGAAAAATAACTTGCAGGAGGTGTTTGTGTGTGATCTTTTTGAGTATAAATGATTTTAAGCTGTGGTTGGCGGGTACGGTAGTGGCTGGGCAGGGAGATGGAGTAGGAAGCGCTGGATGAGGCTGCATTTGCCAAGCAAGGAGAAGGATTTTACAGTAATTGAGATGTGAAATGCTGAGAGTCTTGACAAGAGTTTTAGCTGTACAGATGGGTAAGGAAGGCCATATCTCAGAGATGTTATGCAGAAAGAATCTGCAAGCAGCAGAGAGAGAGCTTGGATGTGAGCCCGGGGGAGGCACCCACAGGAGTCGCTGCCCAGGTGACTCTGTGGAGAGGCAGTGAGGAGTGATGGATGGAAGCATGAATGGAGGGATAGATGGAGGGATGGGTGGGTGTCTGGGGGAAGGGATGGGGTTGCTCAGAGCTCTCAGAAACAGGGATCTGTCTGCAAAAGGGTGAGGCAAAAGATGGGAAGCCGTGTTTTAATCTTGCTGTGTGCAAGCTGATCCCTGTTCGTCCACACAAAGCTGAGAGACTTCAGATTTGGATCTGGGTAGGAGACAAGTCTCCAGCAATGCACTAGATCTAGGAGAAAAAATACATTCATGGCTAACGGAGGACTAACACCTTCCCCTTCATCCACTGAGATTTCCAGCTACACAGAAGACCAAAAAGCAATATATTAATACTTAATATAAGCTATTTTGTTAGAAATAATAGGGGGGAAAGGCCCATATTTAACTTTGATTATTAGACTCTTTTTTTTAAACACCACTTTTCTGTTGTTTTAACCAATCCAATTAACCCTGATAGAAAAGTCCCATCTGATTTAATAAGGATAACATTGGCAAGGACTTATAGACATGTTATAGAATGACTACAAAATCTAGGGGGCCCTGATACACGAGTGGCCTAAACTGAGCTGTTGGCACACAAGCACTGAAGTAAGCAGGGCAATCAGGGATGCTGAGGCAGTGGGATACGGTCCAGCCAACTGACACGGTAGCGAGCAAGCAGCTCTATTTTCCATTGGATTGTGCATAGCAGCCCAAAAACCTACATCACTGCTGCTGGTCATATTTTTCACCTGAATTATTTAAGCTCTTTTCTGGAAGGGCAATCTCTGTTTATTCCTCTCCTTCACTCTGTCCTTCTCTTTCTCCTTGTTTTTCTTCCCTCTCTGCCTTATGTGACCAGCTCATTTGCAAAATTTCTGCTGCAATCCTGCCGAGATTAATTTTCACTTTTTTATTGAAAAATCAAAATCTTTGGAATTAAAAGCTCCCAATATTGAATTTTCAATAACAGGTGAAAATTGTGCTCTGCATGACGATGAGGAGAAGGATGCGCTGAGCTGGGAGCATGATGACGTAGGAGCCAGTGAGTTCATGTTTGACCCACACAAGACAACTGGGGCAAGTACTTAAAGAAAAGCAAGAAAGCAAAAGGTGTTTGGGAAGTGCAGCGGAGAACATGGGGGAAGGAACATTTCCATTCAGGGCGGGGGTGGTAGGAGGAGGAATTTCCCTGCCTTTCGATTGCAAAGCAAAAGCAGGAGCAGGATGCAGTTTTTGGGTGGCGGATGAGTTTGTGGAAAAGCATTGGAGGCTTTAGGGTTCCCACTAGGGGAGAAACAGGTTCTTAAGTGCTGCTCTGGCTGCTCCCATCTGTCCTTCCCACGACCTTGTGCCTGCAAGCACCTTGCTGTGCCCCAGCGTGTGGGGAGTGATGGAGTGCAGGTCATTGCAGTGATGGGTGAACCCCTCTGCTGCAGCAAATGCAGTGAAGCAGCTGAGGGTGTTTTCTTTGTTAAATCTTCCACTGAACTGATGCAGATCAGCAGCAACGTCGCCAACTTCACTGGCACCCTGCATCCCTTTAATTACCATCCAGCCTTGCTCCGACAGGGGTTAAGCAAGGCCATGGTGACACTGCCAGTACACGCTGTGACTGCTCGCCTGGCTCCCACCAAGGTATCCACATCTTTCACTTTTCTGGAGTATCCTCCTTTCTCTGCAGGGCCCTTTGTAGTCACCTGGACGTGTGCCCAAGCGAGAGGTGCACATTCTGAGAGTGGCCACCCTGGGAACCACATGCCAAAAGAGAGAGGCCTTGTGCATGCCAGGTGGTGGGTCAGAGACCCTCAATATAGTCACAAAAAGTTCTTCTATCAAATCTCCAAGAGCACACTCCTGCGCAAGCACTTAGTTTCATTTCCTGCTAAGCTGCCGTCATGGATGGAATCTTTGAACATGAGGAAAATCATGTAGGTCTCAGTTTCCAGTGAATGTGAGACTCCCAGAATTAGTTGGGAGGAGCTATGGTCTGCTTCTCCCCTGCTGCCTGCCCAGAGTCCAGAGCTGGTCCTTTCAAAGTCAGGGAAAGTTTTGCTGCTGGCATTGACTGTCCTGGGCATAAAGCAGGGCAAGGCAGGAAAAACAAAACACACACTGAATCCCTGGAGCGCCTGAGCCATGCAAAGTGTTGGGTAGTTGACCAGGGATCTTGGCCGTATCTGTATGGCCTTGCTGACCTGGAAGGAGCCACCAGGGATGCACCACGACACAGCCCCAGGCCCTGGAGAGAGCATCCAGCACCACCTGGTCCCATTGGGCTGGGCACCCTTGGGTCACAATAGCTGTGAGCCCTGCCCCGTGCAAGGAGACAACAGGAGGAAACCAATTTGGATGCAAGCATTGTTATAAAATTTCACTGTAGCTCCCTCCCTCCCTCCCACCCACCCCATCTCCTTTCCCAGCTGGCCCCAGAGAAAGCAAATGGCAGCAGCACGTGAGAAGTGCTGCAGATGGATGGTGTGTCACAGGCACAGCTGGACAGATCTGGCACACAGGTGTTGGTCTGGTGCCTGCCAGCTGCCCAGCAGCCCCCAGTTATTTGTGGTCGAGGGATGAAAGGGGAGAGGAGTCTCCCTCCTCACCTGGAGCACAGTGAGGGAAGCAGCCATGCTGGGGAAGTCAGTGGAAGGCAGCAAACCTTTCCCACAAAGATCTCTGGGGCCAAATTGCTCTGCCAGGGATGGCATAGAGCATCTGAGGGCTGAACATGGTGGCTGCTGCCTGGTAAACCAGGTGAGTGCTGGCAGCCCCACAGACACTGCTGAACTGGCATGGCCATGGCTGAGAACGACTGTGAGCGCAGGGGAAGCCTCTGTGGGTCCTCTCCTGCAGTGCCTGTGGTGGAGGTGGGCAGTCTGGGCATTGGGAAAGACCATCTCCTGAGTCAGGTGGCCCTGCTGCTTGCTGCTTCCAGAGGGGTCCTGCATTGGATGCCATCTTGAGAGATGGAGAAATGAATAATGGAAATAAAAGTTGGCAGTTGGTTAGGTACCAGATGATCATGACCTCATTTCTTTGGTGCAAAAACAAAAGTTAAAACCCAGTACTAATTAGGGACATTTGGTGCTTACATTGATAGAGATTATGGTCTGAATAACCTGGCAGAGAAAACAAGAAAAATGTTAATTGTTATTGCTGAAAGACATTTTCTTAAATGTGTAAATCTCTAAACTCAAAGGATTGAGAGGTTATGCCCAAGACAATTAGAAGGGAATAAAACTGAAGTTATGTGTATATATTTCTAAAGAAATATGTTTGTGAGGGTTATGTGTGAAGTGTGCCTACATATGAATGCTTGCACACATATAAATGAAGATGGGAATCCGCTAATAAGGGACAAGATGCTGTGGAGTCTTCCCTGGACACTGAATGTCTGCACAAGTGGCCTTCAGGAATGGCCAACAGGAGAGGTGGGTTTCATGGTTTCCTTCCAACTTTAGTCACTTCCACGTTGATCATGATGTGTCTGGGAATCTCAGTGTTTGTGTTACGTGGACTTACATACATCAGCAGAAGATTGGGAAGTGAGTTGCAATGAATATTGCCAAGAGGCAAGAAACAGCGTAGAATTGGAAAAATAAAAAATAACGGATTACCATTATGCGAATTTATAGTTAGAGGCAATTATTGTGGGGGTTTTAAAAGCATATTAGTAGCACATATTAGGCAATCTGAATAACACTGTATCACTCAATGGAAATTATAAACTGTCAGTCAAACATACAAAAAGGCTTTGCAATCAGTAAATATTCCTCTTGTGCATTTGGGAATGAACATGTGCTATATTTGCATCCCAAGAAGATGACAATGATGAGGATGCCTGGTTTTCGAGCTCCATGTTGGCTCCATCACTGCAGGGCGCCAGGGTGCTCCAGAGCTCCACAGGGTATGAGGGCTTTGGCCAAAGAACTCCCTGGCAGCTGCTTCTGTGATCACACAGTCTCCAGGCCTATTCACTGTGATGGCCTTCCACAAACCTGCACTCCCCATCCTTCTTTGTGTATTTTATCAAGCCAGGCTTGCACAGACCTGCTGGAGGGGGTCCCTGGTGACAGCAGAGGGTCCCTGCTTTGGAGGGCTCTCCATCCTGCTCCCCTCCACATCTTGCCTGGACAAAACCCACCAGAGCTTCTACAATAGGACAGATTTCCCTAGGCCAGCTGACCCCGCAGGAGATGAGGCTGCCCACACCAGCCTGGGGCTGCACATCATTTAGAGGTTGCCCTTTGAGAGCTGTTCCCCTCTCTGTGCTCACTGTTTTTACCATGAGTCATTATATTCATGGGATACGCAGTGCAGTTTTTTCTGAAGTGCAGCTTGTACAATAAACAGTTACGACAGATATTTCAATAGCTCCCGCTACAGACTCAACTTTAGCCAACATCTGGGAGAATCTCTCAAGATGACATTTATTATCTGTTTTCTGCTCAAGAAGATGCTCATATTGCCTTCCACTGAGTCAGCAAGCAAAGGCGTATTTCTCTAGACTAGTCTAATTTGTAATTTTATTGGTTACTCCTTTTTTTTTTAAAAAGAGGCTGTTAGAGATTTTTGATTTCTCATAAGCCATTAATGGAAATTCTAAAGGAACTTAAGTTTAGTTAGTTGGCTCTTAACCATTAGGAAATTTATCTGTGAACGCCCTGCACCTTCTGCAGGATGGCCCTGCTCTGCTGATAACCTGCATTCTGCAGCCTCTCAGCCTGGATACTCAGGAATATTCTGGGGCTGAGCTGAGCACTTACACATCGTCTTTCCATTGCTCTGCCCAGCCCGTGATACTTGTGTGTTATCTATTCCCATCACATCACCTCCTGCACTTCAGAAAGTTTGGAGATATATGGTACCTGACAGCCTGCAATTAAGGGGTCAGCCAGTCTGTGTAGTGACAGCGCTTTGCCCTTCCTGAAGGATGCAAACTGCTGTCCTTCAAGAGAGTTGTTTGACTCACTCAAATTGCTCGTTTTTCTTTATGGAGCAGGTTCTTTTTAATTGCTAAACCCCCCTTTCTGTCCCACTTGAAGCTGGACTAAGGCAAGTTACCATAAAGTTTAGCATCAGAGGTGCTGCACTCTGTGGGGAACTACCGGTGGTGCCATGGTGGTATTTTTTGATGTTAAATATGCTAAAAGGCCAGCCTGGCTTACCACCTTCAAACACACATCTGTCCCTTTGAAGTAGTACTTGACAGATAAGCTGCTAAACTGACCTGAAGGCCTATGATTGGCAGCCAATTTCTTTATGCTATGAAAATCCAGTCTACTTTCATACAAGTTAGACTCTTCCACATCCTTTTCTTGAAGTGGGAACTGTGGAGTTTCTCCCATGGGGTTTGGGACACCTCTCCGTGGTTATTTCTCATTACTCCACAAAGAGAAGTGTGGTGAGATACATCAACCTCAACTTAATGTTTCTTGTGCTAGATTTAATGTAATTGCTTTAACACAATTGCTTTAATATAGTGCACTATACCATTTGTGTTATACTATAGTTGACTAGCTTTTATACTGTGTAGTAATTCTGATTAAGATCTTCTGGCTGTTCATTTGTCTTAATAAATGACTCATCTTTTATAAATACATCTGATTTGCCAGCATTAAAACTTGAGGGACAAAGTCATAAAACTTAAACCATTGACAGGCTGAGGCTAAGATCAGATCCAGCTGCCCGTAGGCTCGTCTCTCTGAGAAGGAGTTTAGAAAGCAAGGGGGGGCCTCTTAGCACCTTGTGACTCAGCAGCAGGGGTTCTTTAATTAAACTTTGTCTAAAGCTTCCCCTCCACCTGAGACACCCATGAACTGTCTAAAACATTGGGACACGTGCTAACAGGCAGGCCCATGGAGCATGGATGTGGCCAAACCCACCCTTTTACACATAGTTGGGGAATCTTGGTGGTGGTGCTAGAAAAAAAACAGATGCTTTGCTGAGGGGAGTCTGTGGTCACATCAAATGGAAAGACAGATTGTACCCCTGCTAGGATAGGGAAGTTGAACCGATCTCCTGCACCTCCGGGAGGGAAGCCACCAATGGCTAGGAGAAGCCTCAAGCCAGCTCCAGCCCCTGTGGTCAGACCAGCAGTGCTTTGGTCTTAAAAGTTTCAAACATCTATGGATGCAAGTTGGCACAGCCTGCTCTGAGATAATAGCTCTTTTGCAAAAGGAGCCCTTTTCTCTGTTTCCATCCTGCTCAAGGTGAAGGGCTTTGATGGTGCAGAGGGGTCACTTCCATGGGGGCTCCTCACCAGCTCCTGAAGCTGCTCTGAAGTAGCTCAGATGTGGGCTGACCCTACACAGGGTTGGAGCAGCACTGTGGCACCCATGACAGACCCTCTGCCTCCCTGCACTGAGGTGCCAGGAAGCCCATTCTTTCCCACACCATAGGCAAGATCCTGTTGCAACTTGCAAAAAGCACCAGGCTCAGACCAGACTGCAGGAATAAGCAGAAGGCTCAGCAGGATGGCCAAGTGCCTTAGACCCTGTTTTGCACCTGGATGAGTTTGGGATGCAGCGGGGAAGTTGTTGCATTCCTTCCCCCCGGAATTTCTTTGGCATGGCAGCCAGGGTGCAGGAACAGCATCCAGGGCTTAGTTCTTGCATTTGCAAAACTCACATTTTGCAAAATCCCGTTCGATGCCAGTGTCGAATGGGGTTAAAAATGAAAACCTACGCAATTACAGCAGTTGCACAACCATGACATTGGAGCCCCCAAGGCTACGAAGGCCAAGCCCTAGCGAGGGCTGGCCTCAGCTGTGGACAAGGGGCTGCAGGGTGGCCCCTCTGTGGGTGCCTGGGGGCTGTGGCCTCCCTTGCTCCTGCCCTGAATGAGAACTTTCCTGGGCCCTGAGTGCTTCTGCCAAGGGGAAGGGGCAGCTGCCTCCTGTGCTTATCCCAGGCGCAGATGCTGAAGAGGACAGGGGTTCAGGTGCTGTGGGGCCGCCTGGTAGTGCAGAGCTTCTGACTTGCTCTTGTTGGGAATGCTGGGATGAACACCCCTCACTGGCTGCATCCATGGCACTACTTTGACACTGTCCAAGGGATGGCTGGGTAGAGCGAGTGACCTGTGTCTCCTATGAGCTCTCACCATGTAGGCAGGCTAATAGGGGAGAAACTGCAAAGTAAAGACAGCATGAGAAGTCAGGCTTCACCAAGCCATCCTTGCTTTCCCTGGTGAGAGAGCAAGCATGGAGCTGCCCAGCTCATGAGCCAGGGGTGAGTGGATTTCCTGCTTATTTGTAATGTCTCTGCTATGTTGATAGTGGCAGTTTGTTAGGGTTAACAAATAGGGCTTCTTCAGGAAGCTTGCCGGGAAAGGGGTTTCTGCAGAGAGGACTCTCCCCTCTCCCTCCCCAGCTCTGAAGGGTGTCCCTGCTGGATCTGGGAGAGGCAGATACTAGGGGATTAGCGCGCGCTGGAAGGGCTGCAGCCGGAGGGAAGGCTTGGCACCGCCGCCTGGATGAGAGCTCGCAACAATGGCGAGCTGCAGCCTGCCAAATCTCAACACAGCAGGCAAGGCTAGGCTCAGCTCTAGCTAAACGGGAGCTGTGTAGGACCCTCCATTTTGGAAGAGCGCTAGCAAGGTCTGGCACTTGGAATTCTTGGCATCCACAAGTGTCTTCGCTCTTTCTTATCCCCTCCTGTTCCCAGTAGATTTTGCATCCTTTACAATGGATAAATTATACATGCAGAGTTTACTCTCCTACCCGAGCTTTGAGAATACCCCAGTGCCAGCCAAGGGAGCTGGTGCATGGGGGAATAGCCAGGAATGTTTAAAATAGTCTGGCCATGTGACATTGGGGATTGGAAAAGGAAAAGAAAAAAAAAAAAGAAAAAAAAGAAAAAAAAAGAAAAAAAAAAATCCTTTCCCCCAACACTTTAAATGCAAACCAACTTTTTTTTTCACGGGAGAGAGTCATGAACTGGTGATCTGTGCGCCAGTCACGAGCCAGCAGCTCTGGTTTCCCTCCTGGATGCAGAAGCGGCTGTGTCTGGGCCCTGGGGCGAGGCGCTTGGAGCCAGAGCCTGCACGGTGGGTGGCTGGATCCAACCTGGGCTGAGGTGGAGGCGGCTGCCATAGGGAGAGCGGGAAGGTGGCAGAGCCTTCCTGTCCCTCCCACTTTGGCTGGCGCTGAATGATTAAAATTAAGGGCGGGTGTACCTGCACTTGTACATACAGCTTGTTCTGTGTCAGCTCTTTGTAGGGAGAAAAGTCAGCCATGAAAAGGGAGACTCAGGCAATGTGGATCCCAGTTTGGACCATCTGGGAAAAGTGGGATGCTCAGCCCCACATATTCCTCCCTGTTCAGCTGCCCATACACCCCCTGTTTGTCTGTTCCTGTGTCTCCCTGCCTGTGGTGGCACCCACTGCATCCATCTCACCGTGTCTGGTCCCAGGAACACCTCTGTCCCCCCAGGTATGGTGTCAGTGACAGTGCTTCCCAATCTTCCAGCATCTCCTCATGCCCAGGGTCGACTGCTGCTGCTCACCCCACTGCTAGGGGGCAGAGGGGCAGCAGCATTAATGAAGATTTTAATGATGGCTACCAGCTTGTACTACAAGCATCTGAGTCTCATTTGAATTCAGGCAACTTTAAGCTCTTTTGGCAGTATAAAAGGGCCTGAAAGTGGATTCCAGTCACATGTGCATTTGCTTTTAGACTCCAGCGCAGTGCCAGCGTGATGTAAAGGGGCCTCCGCGAGCCGGAGAATCAGGCCCTGCATATTTTACACTCTTTTATAGCTTACTGTGACTCTGCTTATCTCTAACAGTTAAAAAACGAGTGCCAATGGTCTACACGCTGGATACGTATCATGCAAAACCAAATATAGCACGGCTCAAGAACACTCTTTGCATAATGTACATATGTATTTCATTTATTTTTGTAAAAATTCTGCTTAAGCATATGGAAGGGAAGGAGTGATAACACTGCCTAGAGGCAGATATAATGTGGTCAGGCAATGTGCAAGCTTCCTCACACAGCTCGAGGAATGTGCCTGAGTTTGAAGTTGTTACATGAGTCCTGGACAATTCCTTAGCGGCGAGAAGCAAGTAGGTCATACAGATGACTTTGTGACAGGGGTCTTCATTCACATCAGATGGCAGAGATTCTCCAAATGCATTTCACCTGGGGCTTATGTTTTCTAACCCAGAACTATGGATGTGCAAGACTCTGGCTGAAAATAACCATGTAGATCCATATTTAGGAGCGTGCATGCATGAATTTTTCTTCAAACTTTTGGCTTGCCACATGATGCTGTCCTACCAGTAGTTCTACAAACCCTCTGGCTTATATTGCATAGCACAACCACAAATGCCAATTGTAAAAAATTTTAAAAATCAAAAAAATCAAAAGGAAAGCCATTAATAGAAAAAAAAATTAACCATATTTAATAAAATTTAAAGCTCCTTGTCCTTCCCTGGCAGGGACAGCCGGACAGGACTGACCCCAGTGCCTGGCCCTGAGAGATGCTGGGCTCCTGCCAGTGCTTCAAACAAGAACTCTGCTTTGTTCATCCTAAAGTGTGCCTCTGTTCATGCTGCTTTTTCTTACTTTCGTTGTATGAAGACAAAATTATATTTTTAAAAATCAGAGTGTCTTCTGCTACAGATTGGGGTAAACCACATATCAGCTTTAGCTTGGGCATTCATCACCTCTCAACCACAGTGGGAGGCACTGGGACCTGTCTGACACTGCACCACACATATCAGCTCCTGCATGCTTAGCCAAAGCCAATCATGAGCCTTCCAAGGCCCTTGGCCAAACCTTGTGGCCTTGCTGTGCTGAGGGGATCTTCCAGTCCTGCTGCAGCTCCCAGTAAGCAGGAAAGCTGGGAGCTCTGAACTGGCCAGCATCTCACTTCCCATTACTGATCTCTGCTGGATTTACCCCTGATTTTTAACAGGTGCAAATGACAGGAGAACGAAATACTTTAGCACTAGCTGATGTTTGCAGTTCCAGCAGCATGTGAGGTGCTTTGAAGCTGGCATGCAGAAGGCAGCTGCCTGTACTGGGGTACAAAAAATTTAAGGGCTGATCTTCCAAAGCAGTTACACCTTGGCTAGGGAAGATTCTCAGACATAATCTTGATTTCATGTTTAAGTTAATTTTGTTCAGGAAAACACCAAAGCATGTATTTATCTGTAAGTGGATAATTTAGTGTAATTCTGGATAATTTAGTGTAGCTCATCTGAAAGAGGTGCTTTGCTAAAGAAGGGTTGTAAGAACATACTTAAGCTAAACTGAAGTCAACAGGCTTTACTTCTGAGTAACGTGACCTGGTGTCTGAAGCATTGGGATCAAGTTCTAAAGGGCTTGATGGAGAAGGGAAGGATGAAGAAGTAGAGATTACAGTGACACTAATGTGGTTACTCACGGACACAAGTGCAGGACATGCATTTTACCTATGGATTTGTGTAGATTTTAGCTAACATGCTTTGTTTTAGGAATTGGGGAATCCGTGGTCATGGTGTTTTCTTACTGGCTTGCAAACACTTTAAGCTGAGAGGCTGTTTTACAGAAGAAATTAGACTGGTCTGAGTGAGACAAGGTTGGAGCAGAGATGTTTTAAGAAGACAAAGATCTGTCAAGGTATGAACATAACAGAGGCAGTAACATCCAAGATACCTTTTTCTGTGTCGTGCTCTCCCTTTCTACCCTGAGCTAAAGCTTAATATAATTTATTTTACTGGTATAAAGTGGTTTGCTTAATATAGTCTTATGCAGCTGTAACTGAGAATAAAATTAGATCTTGGTATACTAATTGGGGCCCTGACCCAGAGGAGCAGTTAAACATACGCTTAGCGTGAAGCAGGAGAGCCACTCCACCTGAGTCACTGAGGGTATGCCTAAGCGTGAGGTTAAGCATCATTTCAAGTATTTGGAACACACAGTTCACAAGAGCTAGTTTTCAACCTCCTCCCATTTCTGCTTGGATACCTCAAAGCTCCAAACATTTTCATCTTAAAATAGTGAGTGTTTCACAGGGAACTATTATCATTTTCCTACCTTCCTGGGAGGAAAATTGCCCTCCAAATTAAGGGGTGAATTGCATTTTAGGAGAACTGCAAGACTAGAGACAAAGGCATCTCTCCTTTACTGACCTTCATTTTGGTAGCACTGGGAGCTCTTGGTTGCTCCTTCAGTGGAGGAATTAGAGGAAGGTGTTGGAAGGAAAGTCTGGTTCACTGGCTTGCAGATTGTAGAAGACAGGACGACTGGGTTTTAATTTAAACTATTAATTAGAGGGAAGCAATAAAACATAAAGGATTTACTTGCCTACAAACCTCTGAAATGTCTTCTATTTTTAGAATTCTCTGCAAATGCTTTTCATGCAAATGTACACGCACGTATACATACGTATGTATATCTCCTGTTATGTAAATCAACTCTGATTTCTTATTCACTGTGTTAAGGAGCTTCAAAAAGGCTTTGGCATTTCTTTTTCTGTGATGGGATTTTTATTTTTAGAGAAATAGTTAAACCCGCGCACCATAAAGGTACTTTTAAAGCAGCCTGACTCTGATAGCTGTATTCAAGCTAAATACGATCTGGTTGTGCCAGTCCCCTGAAGTACTTTCCTGAATACTGACAAACTTTAAATTGCTTGCTTAAAGCTGATGCTGAAGTATCTGGCTGAACAGAGCCATATCCATTGATCCAGGGTGTTTGCTCAGCACCTGGAGAGCCAGGTACTTGACGTGGGACAGAGGAAGTACAAGGAGTTGGCCCAACTGCCTTGGCCTGCCAAAAAAACACAGATCTGGCTCATGGAGCCATGGGAAGCCTTTACCTGCAGTGCGGGGTCACACTGAGTCTTGTGTCCTTGGTATCTCTGGTCCTCTGCCCATGTGTCCAGTGATGGCACCGGGCAGGCAGCTCTGGGTGTGTGTCTCCTGGAATAAAACTTCTGTTCTTTAAATCACCATGAGTCTCCATCCTGCTGGCAGTGAGCCAGGAGATGACTACCGTGGACCCCTTCAGTGCAACACCACCTTTTATAAAGTCATCAAAATCCAGAGGGAAGCCAAGAATTCCTGAGGCTGGATTGCCTTGCAATGTGCCCAGTAAGCAAAGATGTACATTACACGTATGCCTAAAATGGAAACACGAGCTGGTGCTTGCTTCAAAGGCAGCAGCCAGCAAATTCACTCTGGAGCCCAAATGCTCATCCCAGCAGACAGCCTTAGTAGCTGAGAACAAAGGTGAGAGGCAGGCCCCAGCCGCTGGTGCTGGAGTATCTGTAGAGCAGCAGCCAGATCTGCTGCAGGATATCTGCAAATAAAGTGGTTGGATCCCACCACATCTGTGAGAGGACTAAAATGTTCAGCAGTCAGAAAACATCTTAGCAAATTTTTTTTCTTTTCCTATAAGTAGAAGGATGTTTCCTAGTAGCAGCTTCTGCCTGTGCCCATTGTCAGCTGCTTTGTGTAACTTCCCTTTACACTTTAAGCTGTCTGTCCTGAACACCAAAGGAAATGATGTGGGATTATTTTACACCCAAGTTGTATACACCATAAAAAAGGGAGCACCCTGCTGTGGCAAGCACTGGCTTCCATACAGTGGCAATGCATAGAAAACAGACACCGACTTTGAAAAGTAAAACACTCCAGGGAGTCACTGCTCTCCCTGAGGAAATAACATTTACAGTGCACCAGCTCCATTTGTTCCAGGGACGTTTCTAACCTGTTGTCTGGATTTTAATGCAGTTCAGGCTGTCACATCACACCAAGTTATGAGATGCCTTTAGTGAGTAACAACAACGGGCTCAAAGGATTGGGTTTTGTTGGTTGTAAATATTGTTTATTGATGAAGATTAATGAAGGAAGTGCCAGTGTGGAGCAATCAGGTAACAGAAGCACAGCAGTGATGTCCCTTCCCCACAGATTGCCCTCCTAGAATACCAGGACCAGTTGCCCCTCAGTCTTGATTTCCACTGGAGTGTCAGTGCTGAGCTCCAGCCAAAGAGGTGAAACTGAGCAATTTCCATATTGCCTGCATTCCCTGAATATTCATCCCTCTTGCTCAAAAAGGAAAAGAAAAAAAATAAAGGAAAGAAGAAAGCAAGCCTCACATTTTCTGTGGCATCTCAAGCTGGGGTGGAAAGGCCAAGATAAATGGATACTTTCAAGGTCATTAGCTTGTGGAGCTCACAGTTTGTATTGCCCTGCCAGAGCCTGGCTTGGAAAGGTTATAAATGTTTTTCGTCTGGAGCGGGGAGCTCATTGTTGGGAGTTTGGATCCTCTGCTTGGCTGACAGTGAAAAATCCAAATTCTGGTGGAGCAGGGCCCCCCTGTCTGCCCAGGAGGTCTTTTGTCTATTCATCTGTAGCAGAAAACACAAGGAATTAGATGTGAGTTCGAAGATATTGCAATGCCTCACCGCTATGGTTGCCACCACCAAAAATGTCGCTGGGCAGCTGACCCTTCTGGCAGCCCACCAAGAGAGAAATAAGGTCAAGTGCTGTTCGGTCTCCAAGAAAGTTACATCGAAATTATGTCCAGTCCTCTCCAGCATCACCAGCCAGCAGCCCCATGGTCTGTGGAGAAGAGACAGGGGAGGGGACAGAGTTAGAAACTGAGGGTGTGGGGCAAGGCACCATCTGCTAGTTGTATATTTTGGGGGTACCCTGAGCCAAGGCAATGATGTGCCTTTTGCAGCTGCAGCAAGTCAGCACCACAGCAGCTGAGCCCACCTGCTGACATGCAGGTGCCTTCTCTTCACTGCTCCCAGGCCTGCTGAAAGTCACTGCTTTTGTTTGTCAGAGTAAATAACCCCTGCACCTGGCTCCCTTCCGTATTGTTCAGGGCCCCTGAGGGGTTTGGAGGGGCAGGGGCACAGCCACAGTGGCAGTGAAACCCAGCCTCTGAGGGGGAACTGGTGTCACCCTGCCTGGCCATTTACACCTCTCCTGCCTTTTCCCATTGCTTTGCCACCCAGCAGTGACACTGGGTGCGGGAAGGGTGTGTGCAACGGCAGACATCCTTTAATCTCACTGCCATGCCTTGAAGGCTGCTGCATTATGTAAGATCAGACTTCTTCCTTCAAAATCAGGTTTCTCCATTCTCCCAAGCATGGACTGGGTTTGCTCAATGGATCAAGCTTCCCCCAGTATCTCAGGCCCCACAACTTCCAGGGGACTCGTAAATGGTGCAGATAAATTGTTGTTTGGGGTCAATGCCACTGACTGAAATGGCTAGAAAATTCCAGCTATTTGGTGCACAGTCAGGCCAGATGTTTTATAGCCTCTGGTGGAATATCAGTAGAAGCATTTCACAGTGGTAAAGGTCAAAGATGGACTCTAAAATAAGCGGAGCCAGCATTTTTGATGGCTCTCCAATTAGAGGAATATTTATTGGCAGATAGTATCTGCAGAACAAAAACTTCTCACTCAGAAATAAGAGAAGAGTTTTAGCAGTGGCCTCTGAAAGCCATCAGGCCTCCCAGACCTCACGTTGGCACAGAGGATCTACAAGGATTTTGTTGTCTTCTTCCAGGGTGTGAAAGACACCCTGATACATGGAGTCAAGCCCCTCTGCCTCTTGACTGTGCACTGCTGAAGAGGCTCCCTTGATGGCTAACCACAGGGATTTCTGTTCATCAATTTCAGGTCTTGACACTGAGGCAATGTTTGGCATCTTCATTGCTTCTCCTTCCCTTGCTCCACCAAACCCATGGGTCTGGCTTGACTGCTGCCTGCACTGGTTGAGCAGCTGTGGGAAATGTTTTTCCAAGCCCTTTCTCCTCACTGCCTCCAAGAGCCTCCAAAAAACTATCTCAGAAAAGAGCAACAAAGATTTTTTCCCACTTAGCTGCAGCACGATCTGCAGGACAGATGGACTGAGCTGAGACTTAAGTGCCAGGTGCAAGTCCATTTTGCTACTGAATTTATGCCCAAGATAATATTCAGTGAAAGTTTTAGTTTATATAAAGATCCATCCCCAAGCATATCTAAACTAGAGTTTGAAATAATAGAATTTGAAAGTAGGCAGGGCATGAACTAGCAGTGCTCTTCCAAAGATATTTCTGAAATGGCACACAGAAATACTGAGAGCAGATGTTAGATTGCTTTCGGAGGACAAAAATGGGTCAGACCTTACAGCAGAGTTTTTAGCCACTGTGTAGTCTCTGTTGTCCTATATTTCTCAGCATGAGAGTGAGGAAGACTAATGCTCCTGCTCCAGGTGTCCTGAACCGCTGGAACTGAGGCAGTGCTGGTATGTGTGAGAGGATGGGCTGCCTTTCTGTTTGTCACCTTCAGAAAAATAAGCTCTCTCCACATCTGAATCAGGCTAAAGTAGAATGGTCAGCCCAGATGTCACTGTCCTAGGAATGAGAGTTTGGGAAGCAGTCAGGTCCCAGGAAGAACGGGATGAAGCCCAAACAGCTGCGAGTGCTCTGGTTGTGGCCAGGGGCTGGAAGGCGAGGAAGAAGACTCATGAGACCTGCTCAGCACTAGGCATGGAACACAGACCTGGCAGCTGGGGCAGGAGCCATGCTGGGGCTGTAAACCAGGGACCAAGTGGCAGGTTATGCCTGCAGCCCAGGCAGGGCTGACCTTGGCTGAGGTGGAACGGATGGATAGCCACGAGGCACCGGCAGGACCTCCCTGACAGACAGACCAGCCTGAAACAAGAGGCCTCCGGATGGGAGCCAGATCATTTGCCATCACCTTGTCAGTGTCCTGGGATGACCTGGACAGTGAACCACTTCAGGCTGACTTAGTGGCTGGAGAGCCTGTAGCTCCTGGGTCAAACAGCTTACCATCACCTTCACCATCACCTTCACCTGTTCGGTTTTGCTAGCAGAAAGGTGGCAAACAGTTCTGTGCTTGTTTTTTTTTAAAAGACTTGCTCTTTTTTCAAGTAGTAATTTCCTATTATAGAAGGTTTTCCTGAAGAATTGCCTTCAAGTCATGTGATGCTTGTTGGAAAGTGAGGCTTCCCTGGGTAGCAGTGGTTAAAAGACATAGTCATGTTCCCTGCGTATTGCCAAGGTCTGTATCACTGTGTGCTGGCTGCGGGCAGTAGCAAGTCAGCCTGTGGCTGTAACAGCAAGGGAGTTACAGGAGAGGGGAAAAAATAAGCACAGGCAGAGTATCTGTGATTCCTGCTAGCAGGTGCCCAGGATAGCAAGAAAGCAGGCAGTGACACTTTAACTCCGCTGAAAACACCAGCAAAAGTCCCCCTGCCTCCCCACACAGCCCAGGCTTTGGCTTCAGTATTCCCGTCACAAAAGCAACTGGGACAGGAGGGCTGTGTGCTTACAGGCATGGCACAAATCCCAGATAAGGTCTAAGAGAAAGGACACCCATTTCCCTGAGGGCCTGCAATGCCAGGACAGGGCTGCGGGAACGGCTGGACCTGGCGGGGCTCCCCCAGGCTCTGGGGTCACAGCCCGATGGCTCCTGGCAACATTGCAGACTAACAAGGACGAGCCTCAGGGACCAGCATCTCCAGAGTAACGAGGGGGACAATGGCAGGAACGCTCCCTGGCCCAACCAAGTAGACTGTAAGTCAAAACAGGCTATCACACCCAAAATCTTGTCAGGGGATTTGTTAGTGCCAGTGGAAGCCTTACTGGGTTTCATCCTTTAAATATATGGACCTAAAATATCCTAGCAAGATACCAGTCAGAAAAATGCCAAAACCAGCCAAACGCTTACCAAGGCAGCCATCAATGCAAAATAATTCAGCCATCCAAAACCATTTGGTTTTCACATCAGTTTTTGATTAACAGGCGTTTAAATTAAGTTTTGTTTGTTTGTTTGTTTAATTGTTTGTTCTTCTGGGATTAGCTGTTTCATTTTGAAAGAACACGAGCCCCTCAAAAGATAAATGGAGGTGACATGCCGCAAATACTCACTCAGGCTCTGCTTTTTTTTCTAAGGCTTAGATAACTTCTGACTCTCCTTCTGGGTTTTAACCTGCCCAACACACGAAACAGGAACGTGGTGGGTGCACAAGGCGGCAACGGGTCACAGCTATGCTGGACTGCAGTGAGAGCACGGGCATAGCTGGACTTTGGCGACTGATAACGAAGCAGAAGGAGGTTTTGGGTTTTCCCCTTATGCTAAGACAACATCCCAGGGAGCTGACATCAGGTTGTGAGGGCTCTGGTGGAACAAAGGTTGGATGTGCTGTCCATCTCAGTGAGAGGAACAGAAATTAAACTTCATGAACTTGAACAAAAGACTAATCTCTGTGAGGGGAGAGGGGAGGCACAGAGAGAGGAGCCACAGACAATGAGTACACTACAGGCTCTCAGAGAGTCATTAATGAGGGATAATATCCAATTAAGGAGGAGGATGGAAAATCTGGGGAATGCCTGTATATATTCCAGTAAATCGCTCATGGCTCCTCCCTATTCCCCTCCCCAACTTTGGTGATTGTCTAAACAGGAAGGAAATGTTCAAGTGAAATACAGTTCATGGAAATATTTAGAGCCTACAGGTAGGTGGCTTGCTGCCCAGATGTCCTGGGAGTGCGTCTCTGCTCACATGCCTCATCAGAGATGCACACATTGAAGGGTGCGCGAGAGGGAGCCTAAAAGGTTCTGGCAATGATTTAACTCAATTAAAGTCTGTGGGAGGGTTCAGCTTCACATCATGAAGCAAACACAGGATGAGTAACTGATATAAAACTGAAAGGCACTTTACTTGTGTCTTTTGTCTTTAGGATGGCAGAAGGGGGATAATATTCCTCCACTGACAGGGTAAGGCTGGAGTTGGGTAGACTCTTGTAAAGCATTACAGATTTTTTTTTTTCTGTCAAAAAGGTCATCAACAGCTTGGGAATGCAGATTTCCTTCCAGCAGGAAGTATTTTTTTTTAAAAAAGCCCAACTTTCTATCCATCTCAGCATTTCTTTAAATGGAACTGTTAGTCCTGTTAAGTGACCTAAATCAGCAATGTCCTGCATAAGAAAGAGAAATAACTCATAGTCCCCAGTGCCTCAGAAACACTTGACTGGATTGACAGAGTGAGAGTCTGTTTCCAGAGTCTCCTATAAAAATAGCTGATAGTAGTTTTCAGAAGTTTGAGTTGTCTGGGTTTGAGGTTTTTTCAAGTTTTGGGGAGGCATGGGATTTTTGCATAATTTTATTTTTAAGGCAACCCCTCCCCCCCCCCCACATTAATTGTGTCAGCAGTGTTGTTTTTAATTTAGTACCTCCCTTAAAGTGATTCCCAAAGTAGTTTTGGGAGTAAAGCTAAATTTGTTTAAGTCTTTGCATGTGCTGAATAGAGTGAGAGCTGGAAGAACTCTTAAGACTTTTCTAGACCTTCGGAGCTTTTTTGAAAACAAGTAAGTCACTTGCTTCCTCAAGCTTTATGACTAAATTCTCTCCCCAAGGTTACTGCAAGGAACAGGGACCTTTACATGTCTGCATTTATAGATGGGTTCTGAGCAGCGTAAGCTTTGAAAAATGGGACTTCACTTGCTCTTGCTGTCACTCCTTTTCTCCATATATATATACACACATATATATATGTACGATTATATATAAAATCCCTCTCAGCCCCAGTGTATGCAATTAGTGGCTATTGCATCAGTGAGTGTTACAGATCCCATTTTTCCCATGGCAGGGAGGGCCCTTAGTGCGCACAAAGGCACAATGCAGGGAAGATTAATATCAGCTTCTGCTTTGCCATTCCAAGCCCCTGCTAACTGTAAATAATATTTTAGCAAAGATCTTGATGCATCATGATGTATTGTGTTGCAGCGATGATGCTGCTTGTTATGTCTTTAGCAGTGATTTACCATCCTCTGCAATGACACAAATCATGGATGGCTCATGACACTCCAGGATGTATGATCTCTTAGTGGTGGCAGTGATGAATCCTGTGCTTAGATCATAACATTTTGAAACCTGGGATGTGGAGCTGATCCTTTGCTTTTTACTTCTAGAAGGTACCTAAAGCAATAAAAACCTCTCTTTGTTAGCAATGTGTCAAGTAAAGCATCTTCTCTTTTCACAACATCTCGATACGGTTAATTCTGGCTAAGACTTGAAGGGTTATCAGGCAACTCCAGATTACTCACTCCTTTTGCTTTTCCTCTACTACCTCCTAACCTTTAATGTCCTCCTCCTGCATTCTGGTCCCAGGGACATATTTTGAAATTCTGCTGCATGTATAATGAGTATAAAATGTTCCTCTAGGAGCTGGAGAAAGCTCAGATGTTTGGGTACAGTAGGCCCATTCCGACACAACAAGCCTACGCTCAAGCTGTGATCCCAACAGAGAAGAAAGCGTTTCAGGTCTGAGCTGCTCTCATCCAGTGAGCTACTGCCATATCAGCTCTGCTCCAAGGAAGTGGAAGTACTTGCTTTTATTTATTTTTATCCTGTGGCATCAAAACGCCCCTGGGTAAGAGAGGACAGAATGGGAGTGGGGAATGATGAAGGTTATCACTTTTTACTGCTGGGTTCCTGCTCTGAGACAATGTGCATTTCTTTTAGGAAACATGTAGATTATTGTGAGAATACAGGTCTATTGGCTGGCAAAATAGACAGGAATGTCAAAGGCACAAGAAAAAAAAAAAAAAA
>VZRN01006264.1:200940-256812 GCA_013397935.1 Dasyornis broadbenti
TGAAACTTTGTAAAACAAGAACTGTAATTATCAGCCTGAGACAGCCAAGCATCATGGAAAATTTTACCTCAAATGGTGATGTTCAGCCAAGTTGAAATATAACAAAGGAAGATTTTATAATAGAAAATCTCAGGCAATGCTGCTTACAGTCTTCAGTACTCATTAGTGCTTGTGTTTTCTGTAATGCTGTAATTTATTCTATAATATGATACCATGATACAATACTGCTTCAGTAGGCAATGCTGTCCTCTAAGAAGGGAGTTATACTCAGCAAGAAACAAACGTATCATAATACTTTTGAGGCCCCATACACAGGTATAAAACACGTAGCAGCCTTTCAAACCAAAGCCTTCCTTATTACTAGTCTTAAATATCTAGCTCCAGAAAAGGAAGCATCTCCCAGTGGCATGCAAAGGTGAGAGAAACTGTTTGAGATGCACCTTGTCATAGTAGCACATTTCTTCAGTTCCCAGTATAAACATGGGTGTCAGTGAAATTTCTAACAGCTGGGATTCTACACATACAACAAATTTATCACATATAATGCTCTGTAAATATAAATATGTGTTTGGAACTTAGAGAGATGCACCAAGAATAACCTTATATCCTTTAGTATGTAACACTTTACAATATATTTCTCATGATCTTAAATTCTTTCTTTACAATAAATGCATTTCCATACCTCATATTTTACCAGGTGTTTTTAACTTAACCTGCTGAAAATGTTATAAGAAGGATTGCACCTCTAATGGGGTTCTTGAATGTGTTTCTTGATAGTATGAATAGTTGGATTTGATAAAGAATTAAAATTAGTTAGGCTGAACCAAAGCAGACAAGAATTAGAACATGTAAAAGTTATATGATTTAGGTAAAGAAAATATCACATCTTCCTAAGCTAAAACAATTACAATAAAGGAATTTCAATAAAAAATACAAATAAAAAGTAAGGGATGTAAAAGCTGGGAAGACAGAATGGAAGAGAAGCGAGCCAGTATCACAGCAGCCAGAGCAGTTTTGTTAACGTGGAGGATTCTTGTTTAATATCCAGTATTTTCCCATGCCCAGAAAAGATGTGAAGCCACATCACAGCCCTGTTCAGACAACACCCTGATGCGGGAAATGTGAAACCCTATGTGTTTCATTGAAACTGAGTCTCCTTGTTGTCAGTGACTGCTCTAACCACTGTGCTATTAAATGAAAGTGGATCTCTTGTCCTTGATTTTGTAGGAAGCCTTCCGTTTTTTAAGAGGTGCCTGAATCTTTTGACTATGCTCAACCAGTTAACAATGAAAATTATGGGATTAGTTTGTCTACCATGTTCTAATGCATTTATTTCAGCTGAAAGTCTCTGGCAAAAATGACTTGAATTTGTAAATATGTTTGAGCTGCCCTGAAACATCATTTGTGGAAGCACCTGCTATTTTCCAAAATATGATTTTATGATGATGATAACAGTAATGATAACAGGTGTTATTGTTCAGGTAACTATGAGTATTTTGTTATTTCTTCTTTTACATCACTTTTTTAACTGCTTCCTGTTTCTTTTCCTGCCTGCAGCATATTTTTTTTACATATATTTTCTTATTTATTTTGCTTCCTCCTCTCCACTTGAATTCTTGATTGTGCCCTCATGGGCTTATATATCCTCAGGTGCACAGCCACACAACTCATGACTTCTTTTTATACTGCCTGGGCCAAATCTACTCCAGTTTTCCTCAGGTGCGATGCCCGTGAAATCAAGTTACCTCAACAGACTTGTGCAACTATGGAAAAAGCAGAGCTGTTATCAGTATAATGCCTTGATATATTTTTTCTTTCATAATGTCTTTCTCATCACATATCTTTATTTACAGTTTCCTTTATTATTTCTCTGCACCTCCTTTTACAAACCCGGCTTCTTTACATTCAGTAGCCATCACTGTGGTCTATCTGATCTAGACAGCTGTGCCGAGACAGGGGATTTTGGAATATTACTGTAAAAAACTGGAAGCTTTCTGCCACACTTGTATTCATTTTAGTGGTTATCACTGTAACAGTTAACAAAAGACACAAAGACATCCATACCCAAAACAGCATATGAAGATTTAATTTTTTTTTTTAAATGGCACATACATTTAAATAGCTCCTACTTTTCCCATTTGGCAAGGCCATTGTTGTGGCTAATGTATGTATTTCTGAAAACAATGATACATTTCCAGTAGTATCTTCCACAATTTTTTTTCAATGAGCAATAAAGGAGGTTGAGGTGGGATGTGTTTTATCCCACCACATTATATCATTCCTCTTTTTCCTCTTTGTTGGATGGCAATCAGGAACCCTCATGCCAAGCTTGGGAAGCAACAGCATCTGGCTCCTTGGCAGATTCTGCAGGCGGTCTTGTTGCCAGCCTTTAAGCTGTGTCTGGGTCTGCTGCATGGTTTGGCTGCAGATGGGCTCTCTGGGTTGCCTTGTGCTTATGGGTGCCAGTTTTGGCTTACCTTTGATTCTGAGGACTTTACTCATTTTTATTCATTTGTGAATAAGGACCCATCCAAATGCTTCATGAAACCAGTATCAGAGTGTACCGATATTTCAAATGAAAAGGGAAGGAGGCCGTTTCCCTTCCCCCTCCCCTCCCTAGGATGAAACATTATAATAGCATCTGCAAATGGATCTGGATCTATCAGTATTTCCATTATAAATCAGAGGCTTAGAGCCTAGCCATGAATATTCCTCCCAGAATGAAATGCAATGCGGTCACTTGTATCAAAACAACACTGAAGGTTTTTTCAGACCACCTAGGCATTCCCACACTCATTTCCCCATCCTTCCAGGGGGATAATTTTGAAGACACAACAATCTAACATCAAGCAGATGTCCAAAAACCTCTGTATGGCAAAACCCCCCTGCTTCTTGCCGTTTCTGGGTGCTGAGGTTCAATGCAGTTTTGGAGCCACTTACAAGAAAAGTGCCTAGGCCTGGAACAAAAGCCTTGAAACCAGAAACTTGGTGGACACCGAGGGAGCTGTTGCTGTGAACACAGCCCTCCTGCCTTGCTGACCCACAGACCCCCAAATCCTGGGAAGGGTGCATTAGGGACGTGATGTATCTGCCTCCTGTATTTGCTATCAGCTCCTGCCATGACCCTGTCTGGCCACCCTTTGGCCCGGATTTGGGCACCCAAACACCCTCCTGGCAAGAGCTGCCTCTCCTGGAGAGGATGGGGGAATAGCAGGGTGTGGGGAGGCTTTGCTCCCTAATCGGAGGTGTCAGGCTGTTGTCAGGGCGGAGCCAAGTGCTTCTGCCCAGCGAGGGAGTGCAGACACCGCTCAGCACAGATGGCCAGGGGGGTCTGCCGAATTACCAAATTAAGCCTTCAATACACAATGTGACTCCTAGCATTTGGAAAGAATCTTCCTGCACCCCAGACTTCAGTGCTTGTACCTCCACATACACAGTCGGATAAGGCATGGCTGCTTTCACTCATCTTGGGATGGGTGCCTTTGGGGCAGCCTGATTCTCTCGGGAACAACAATTTTGCTGAGTCAGGGGATATGCAGGGACCAGAATCCCAGAGAAGTGTGTGGGATGGGGTTGGAGGGAGCAGGGGAGCGTGAGGAGTTTGTTGGCACCCTATCAGACTGTACATACGGTAATACAGGTGACAGTGCCTGGGGAACAGGGCGTTTCCCCCACCTACAACTAGGCCCTCTCAATAAAGCCAGATACTCGGCAATGCTGGGTCACAGCTGTCCGTGCTGATTCCCAACATGACCCTGTTTCCCTGCTGAGTGCTTCTAAGCGAGCTCTGAGCAGCCAGCCAGGCACTGGGGACAATGCACAACAAAATCTCTCATAATTACAACAGGATCCACAGGCAGAAGTTCCAATACTGATAATGACAAAAGAAAATCAAAGTAAAAAATCCAGCAACACTTTTTCAAAAGGGTATTTCTATTTTTCTCTTTGCTGTATGCAATGTAAAATACCAGTGCACAAAATTTTATGCCTATGAATATATGCTGAAGGAGTCATGTCAGTGACACATAGTGTTACACGAAATCCAGCTAAACGTAACACAACATTCAAAGCAGTAGAGTTTCTGGTGTCCCTTGCTTCCATTTTTAAACCTGTCTTTTCTGTACTTAGGAGAAAGGATTCTTTCCTTTCCATATTACCCTGCAGTCTATAGACAGTCTCTGCACATGCTTTATAGCAGTCTTTCTTGTGAAGTCTCTTCCAAGATTCATCTTCTCACAATCTTTTGTAGCAATCTTTCTTACAATCTTATGTTCTTGCAGTCTCTTTTAAATGGATCAAGGCAGAATGTAAAAAACTTAAATCACAACAAAATTGTTAGAGATTCTCTTTTGCAGGTTATTTGGGGAAGGGAAGCGATTCACCTTTAAGACAAGTGATGCTCCCAGTCTGGTGCAAAGCTTAAGCATCTGTGCAGTTCCAAGTATGGGAGGAAGCTACCTGCATTTGATGAAATTACTTGCTTTTTAAATTAAAGTGCTTAATAAGTTTCAAATGTCAGGTCTCATTTTTACATGTAGGTCTTGCCCTTGTCTAAAGTTAATTTCTATTTTAGGCTGTTAAAAGCACACATTACAGATCAAAATAATAACCAAATAATCAGTTAGTCTCCTTAATGGGAACCTCTCCCCTCTCCTGCATAAGTAGTAATAGAAGTCCTGAGAAAATCACACACTAGCATTAAAAATACAAGCTAATATTATCTCCAAGAAAGACTCCAACACAACCAAAGACAGACAGTCCAAATAACAGAGCAGGTTAAGTGCTGAAAAACAGGACTGGCGGATATTTGTTTAAATGCCATTTGAATTCTCACTCCATGCTGTGTCTTCTGGATATTTCCTTAAGGAAGTGAGCGTTGACTATTGTTGGAGTGGTTGGTTACTCTTTGTAATGTCCTTATTCACATAAAACCCACAAATGTTTACAAGTTTGTGGTATTTCTTTGTTTACTGTTCTCTTTGACAAGTTTCACCTACCCAGAGAGAAACAGACAAGGTACTGTGTGGTTTAGGTGATCAGCTCAATACTATGAGGGGTGAGTGGCAAATAGGAGACTGTCAACCCAAACACCTCATAAATAAGGCACAAGATGAAAATCATGAGTCTAAACCATTGACAGACAAAAGTAAAAATATACTAAAAACCTAATGAATATGCTCAGTGCAGTTCCAGCTGGTCCATCTATCATCCACCAACAGAAGTGCTACAACCATGGCAAATAATATTTAAGCAATAGTATTACTATTGCTAACTCTGTTGGGCATGACTGCTGTCTCACAGAGGAGGGTCAGGCAGACATCTCCTGCCCTGAATTTAGAGCATGCCAGAGATGCTCCACGGAGATGCCAGAGCCACCTCTCCCATCTCAAGTCTTTGCTATACAAGCAAGAAATTACAGGATTCAGTTATTGCTGCTGGTGGCTTGCTGTGGATCCAGGCACAATGTTTGAGCAAGGCATCTTTATTGCTGTCTCATGGTCCAGTTTCTAGTGGGCCAAAGAGAACAGTACAAAAGCTGTCATCCCACTTGGCTCTCATTGCTCTCATTTTTGGCACCAGTAGCTGAGGCCAAGGGCTGAATGAGCACAGGGGATGAATCCTGCTTCGAAAGCTTGCAGATCAGGACTGTTGGAAGAGCAACGTGAGATGCCTGCACACCTCTTTCTTGCATGATCCTATTCTCTAGGTAAAGAAGGAAATTATGATCCTGTAGGGCTAAGAGGAATCTTCCAACAATTTTGGCATTCTTGCTAATGGTTTGAGAAAGTGGTTAGGTATAAAAACTATACTCCAGGAAGGGGAACTTCTGGAACAGATTGGTCTTTAGGCTAAACGTATCCCCCTGATTTCTTGTCCACAGGTAATTTTTTGTTTGGGAAGATTTGCAGAAAACCCATGTCAGGTATTTTATTCTTTCTTTAGTTTGATTTGCAAGACATGCTTTGCCCTGCTTTGAACAGTCATCCATAGTGCATTTAAACCCCTCCTTACGTTTATAGTTAGGCCTATCTTACTTACTTCCCTTCCATGGTATTTCACCTGCAAACTTAAGGCTTTTGCCATTTGCCAAGAAACATCCTGAACTCCTCACTGGGCAACAGCGCATGCACACATGAGCAGCAGCTGCTCCTTTATGTGCCTGGAACAAGCAAAGCTTGGAAAGTCGGGAGAGCCATGTAGTGCAGCCCGATGTATGCAGGACGGGGGTATTTGCTGCACAGCAAGCCAGCCTTGTGCATGTTGGCCCTGCAAAATGGCAGAAGCCCTGTGTGCCTCCTATGCCTGCCCACTTTACTCTGCCTTCCAGCTAGGGCAAGGCAGCCCAGCATGTCTCAGGTCTCTGCTGTGCCCTGGTCGTCCTGCCCAAGGAAGGGAGGGAGGCAGGGGACAAGTCCGCTGCTCTGGCCCTGATTCCTGAAGCAGAGGAGCCACCAGCCAAGAGCACAAGTAAAACAACTGAAGTAAGTAAATCTTAAGGTTTCACTAGATTGTTTGGGTTTTTTTGTTATTTTCTTTTTCCCTTTTCTACTGTGTAAGCTGTCGCTTGTTTTTGTTTTTCACAGGTTTAGCAAACATTTTGCTTTTACAGCTCAAGCTTTGCCCAGTCACAGAACTGCATATAGGCTTTGCTTAGCTTTTGTCTTGCATATTAAACAAGAATTAGGAAATAAAAGCAGTATTATTAGCATTTGGACTTTCTGATTTTGGAGTCAATAGGAGCTTTGTTCTGCACTTCTGTCTGGCAGAGGAGAAGGGAGAGCAGACTTCCTCCTGCTAACATTGTAACCCAGTGAGTTTGCTCTTGAACCCCAAACCAGGTATGTGCCGCCCATCTGACCTCTTCCACAACCCTGCTTTCAGTCCCTGGCAAGAAAAACCTTTCTGTTAGGTTCCACAGAAGCAGGATAAGGTCCAGGATGTTTGAATCCTCAATACTTTCTGTTATTTCCTGACAATACCCAATTCATTGGCCCAAGATTTGAATACACATCTTCCTCGCACCATTTCACAAAAGGCTTGGACCCCAAGAATAGAAGAAACCACTGCAATACAACAAGGACATATAAATATGAATGTCAAACTGCCCCATCAATGAAATGCTTTAAAATGCAGGGAGTGCCATGGTGCAGTGGGCCACAGAAACACAATGAAATGATAATGAGGACAAGCAGAGATGAAGACCACCCACCAGTAGTTTTATGACTGTGACTTGGAACGACAGTTCTCAGCGGGGCCATTGCGACTGGACACCATTGTCATTTTTAGCACATGCTAAAGTAGCAATTGTGCACGGACGTTTCAACTGTTGCCTCTGACAAACAGCAGCCAGACTATTTATGAACAACCCCCAACCCCATTCTTGTGTGTTTGGCTGTGTCTGTAGGTAGGAGAGAGTGGAAGACTGCTACTTTGTTCTGACAGGTTTTCCCATAGTCACTGTCTGCTACTCCTTGCATATGCTTAATTTTCTGAGGATTTATGTTGGCCCCTTCTAGACAGCTCTCCAGCATTAATCTTCCTTATGCAAGCTTCTACCCCACTTAGGCTGTAGCCTCCTTCATGCTGCATTGTGTTTACCCTCCTTTCCTAGAGAAAAAAAACAACATTGAGAATTAGCGTATCAGAGCAAACTTTTGTAGGGCTTGGTTGTGCACTTCAGACAAAACTTGGATTTTGGAGGAATGGAGAAGACGAGGAAAAGACAAGGCATGAGTCTGTTCCTGATATGTTTGTTCACCCTGCCAGGGAGGTGCATGTGCTGGATCAGAGCACCTCCCAGGTGTCCTGGCGTAGGTTTCTGCCTCTCTATCCCCAAATGCTGCCACTCATTTTCTTGGCAACTCTCACCAACACCTCATCTCCAGCACAGGGCACAGGGGGTGCAAACAGGGTGCAGGAGAATTTTCTCCCACCCAACTTACATGCCAGAAACAGTTTGGCTCAAGATTTAGGTAAGCAACAAGTCTTCAAAACAATGATCCAAATGCAAATCTTTTCTGTTTTGTAACTCTGCTAGAAAATTACCAAATCACATTCAAGAAATGCAGCCTTTTAGGTTTGTTCACTGTTTCATAAATATCTGTAGATTACACAGCACTCTACCAGCTTGCCTTTAAATTTTATTGTATTGAGAAACTCATCCGAAAAGCAGTAGATAACTAATATATTCTTAATCCGTCACTCTTCAGATCCTGTCATAAAATGTGTAACTGAGAGAAGCTGTTCACATTAGCATGCCACCATATCAGGTCATCACTCCCAATGCTTTCATTATGGGATGTTGCTGAAAGGTGCCATCTTCACAGCCAAGATATGCCTAATTTATCCATTAGGCATTCCTTCAGTAGTCATTTAAAGTGAGCACGATTGGGTTTTTTTAACTGTCTGTGTTTTACCAAGAAGACAGCTCTAGCATGGCTCAGAAAATAAGCACTCATGTTATTCTCTATGGGCTGTGCAGAAGAAAATGTTTAATTTGCATGCGCATGATGGTAAAGGAAGCTGACTCAGAACAAGCTGTTGGTGCTTCTGGATGGTCAGATTTAAGGGACTGCAGGAGCACTGAGAGGTCTCCAGCATGGACCAGGGAACACTGCGTGTGTGGGTGTAGTTCTAGGTGTTGTATAACCCCTTTAAAAAAACAGGGAGTTATTTATTCATCCCTGAAGGAAGGGATGAAAAAAAAAGGAGCTAGAGAGGAAGAAAGAGAGTTACGAGTGATCCACAGCATACAGAGATACATAGCTGAAGACACAAGGAGACAAGGCACAGCACCCCCAGCTTATTAACCACTGTGGAGGGCATTGCCACATTCAGGTCTGCTTTTATCTTACCAAAGCTTTGGGAGGAGGCCTGAGATACCTCACTGAGACACAACTTAGGTAACCCACGAAGGCAATGGACAGATAGACTGGAGGCAGCAATTCCATAAGACAGTTCAATACGCCTCGGATAAGAGTGTCTCCCAGAGCTATCACTTTCTGCCCAGCCTTGAAAAGTGGGGTCCTTCACTGTCACAAAAGCACAGATATGGCACAGACAGCCAACTTCCCTGGCTCAGAAAGCTTCCTAGCAAAATCTTCAAGAGATGGACAATAACAAAATACATAGTGGGAGTTGAGTGGAGCAAGAGCTCCTGGATCGTTTCGTAAGCAGGTGGTGACCATGGCTCTGCAGGAGAGGTGTACTGTGGCTCTTGTACTCCTCCGTACAGCTCCCAACACCTCAGGGCTGGCAGCAGAGCTCTTGAGCCAGAGGACTGCCTTTTGTAATGCAGACTTCTGCTTCTAGAAGCAAGAAAGCCAGAAAAGCCTGGATCATTAAGGTTTAAAGACTGACTGCATGCCCAATCCAATTCCATTCCCTTATGGAGCAGAGGGGTCCCTGGACAGCAAATATTGTCTTCTATCTGGCCACCTCATTCATATCTCAGCTTTCCAAGGCACAAGGTAGGAAGGGGTGTCCATTGATTCTCTGTCATTGTCATGGTTTGACACTGGCAAAACACCAGGCACCTATGACAGCTGCTCACTCACCCTCCCCTGCTACAGCTGGGCAGAGGAGAGAAAAATTTAAACAAAGAGTTCATGAGTTGAGATAAAGACTGGGAGAAAACACCCCAAGGGCAAAACAGGCTCAACTTGAAGTACAAAGTGAATCTATTACTAACAAAGTCAGAAGAGGATAATGAGAAGTAAAATAAGCCCTTAACACCACATTTTTCCCCCAACCTCTCCCTCCTTCCCACCGACAGCACAGGGAACAGGGCATGGGGGTTTTGGTCAGTTCATCACCAAGATCTTCTTCCACTGCTCAGGGAGAGGAGTCCTTCCCCTGCTACGCCGTGGGGTCCCTTCCCACGGGAGAGAGTTCTCTGTGGTTCCAATCTAGGCCTCCCAAAACTGCTGCAACGTGAGCTTCTCCCACACGCAAATAGACTCCTGTGAAAACTGCTGCGGTGTGGGTCACTTGTCCATGGGGTGCAGTCCTCCAAGGACAGGCTGCTCCAGCCTGGAAGCAAGGTTCTCTCTCTCCACTGGGTCTCCCACTGGACCACAGCCTCCTCCAGGAATCCATCCGCTCCGCTCCCCCACAGGCTGTGAGTGGATTTCTGCATATCCCGTGGACTCCCATAGGCTGCAAGGGGACAACTGCTCCACCATGGTCTTCACCATGGCCTGCAGAGGAATTTTGGCTCTGATGCCTGGAGCACCTCCTCCCCCTCCTTCTCCACTGACCTTGGTGTCTCCATGTTGTTTCCCTCACGTGTTCTCACCTTCTCCTCTTCTCTGGCTAGAAAGAAACTGTCCCCCACTTTGTTTTGATTTTCTTCTTAGATATGTTATCACAGAGGCGTAACCAACATCCCTAATTGGCCCAGGCTTGGTCAGCAGCATGTCCATCTTCAGAGCCATCAGGGACTGGCTCTGCCGGACATGGTGGAAGGTTCTAGCAGCTTCTCACAGAAGCCACCTCTGTGGCCCCTCTGCTACCAAAAACCAGGCTATGCAACATCAACACAGCCATGAACAAAATTCTGGTTCATAGATACTGGTAGGAAACTCAGACTTTCAGTGCAAAACAGTTTTCCATCTATAAAGCCACAGGATCTATAATGGCTGTAGGAGTGATTAAGAATAGTGCAGGAAACTGGAACTTTCCCTTCCTCTTGGTCCTTGAACTCACTCCTTGCACCATCTCATGACTTCTCTGAAATTTTAGTTAATGACTACTTTGGTTTGTAGTGGAAATCTGGTGCAGGTAAATAGCAGTTGTCTTTCATACCTCATGGGATGTTTGCTGTTGTGTAAAAACAAGAAGGGTCACCTCACAGAAAGTTCAGCAGAATAGGCCTGGCAATAGCACTGATATTCTTTGCCAGGCATGAATCCTCAGAGTGATGCTTCCAGATGTCAGAGCCTCCACTTCCTTTTCAGCCTGGTTAGTTAAAAGCTTCTCTGTGGTGCTAGCCTAAGTGGGATCTCAGAAACTCTCAAATATGCATCAAGACACCCAGCAAGACCTCGTGGTGCGGGCTGTCAAGTGTCATCATTTGACAGATTTCCCAGTTGAGGCACATGTTGGTGAAGTGTCATATCCAACAGTGTGCACAAAAATTTCTGGTAGAACTGAGAAAGGAAGTCAGTAACTTCAGCTTGAAGTTCTCTGCCATAACCCTCAGTCCTTCCCCTTCATCCCTGCTCCCTGAATCCCATTGTTCTTAATGCCTCAACATATAGATTTAATAGGCCTTACGAAGAAGAGGACGTGGTTGGAAAACACTGTATGTTTAAATTCAGCATAGCTGTGAGAACAGGCAACAAGAAATGGGATTACAAACAGTCAAGCAAGTTCACACATGTTAGTTATGTCCAAAGAGAGTTGCTCTCCTTTGTTGCAGTGTGCTTCACTCATCTGTGCAGCTGTGCATCTGGCCTTTTGTTTCTCTACCTATTCTCCTAGGTGACTGTTGTAATGAGGAATGACAGAGACGAGGAGCTGACAGGCAGAAACCTCCTGGACTGGGCGAAGCATGGGACTCACATGAATAAGGCACTTGAGGGAAAGGAATCTGGAAAAGATATTCAAATATATACAAACATATACAAAAACGTAAATACTACGAGCAACACTATCATCATGTCCGTTTTGCTTTCCAGCAGATCTCTGTATGCATTCAGCTTCACACTGGACTGTCTAGCAAATCTCTCCTGTTTATTCTGTCTATGTTCAGATACCGTGGTGGAGACTACACAATCACTCTGTTGAAGCACCTGATCACCAGTGTATGGATGGTTCCTCCTCTGGACTGTGCTGAGCTTGCCCAAGTCTAGCACAGCTTGTTCACTGTGCCAAACACAGACCAAGTCACATAGAGCAGCATTTTTCAAACTCTGTGTCTGATCTTTAAATGGTGGGTTTGATACTTTGTAGGGGAGATTGAAGCCTGGCTGCCAAGAAATGTTTATTTTTGTGTTCTTGCCTAATTATTGTCACAGATGATTCAGCAAGAGCAGAACTGCCACTCTGCCTGAAAAAAAAAAATCTGCTGGGGCTTGTTCATTTTGGAGTAGAAATGAACAAAAATACATAAAAAGCCATCCTTGTGTTCCCAGAGGGTAATTTTCTGCATTTTGAGGGAGGAGTATTGGGCTAAAATTAGAGAAACTTCACAGGTAGAAACATTATTAACATAATTAATGGCTTATGTAAAGCAGGAAGAATATTTTCTGGGGGATGTTTTGCTGTCTGCAAAAACCCAGAGACCAAACATTGTTTAGCCAATTTTCCCCTGCCATGAGGAGGTCAACAGTCATGTACCTTCTGTGTTGGACACTGTCAAGCCTTGTTTACTATCATTAGAAGGTCCCAGGAGAAAGCTGGTGAGTTTTTGGCAGGTTGTGGCAGAGGAGAGAGCTACAGCTGCAGAGCAGTTGTTGTCATAACACCTATTCATCATTATCCCTCCCATCATGAATCACCTACTGATAACCAACCCCTCTTTGTTTACATTCATCACATCTAGAAAACCTGCACTTGCATCCAGGAACCACATCTCTACCCGGGAAAACTCTGGCTGGTTTTGTGCCAGTGTTTCTCCCCCAAACCCAGAAAATTCTCGAAATCTCCCTGCTGAGAGAACAGGGACAGCTTTTCAAATGTTTTGTTCACTTCCACTTAAAATTCAACCGGAGTATCTAAATTAGGAATGCTGCTACATTCCAGCTCATGGAGCTGCAGTTCTCTGTTACAAAGAGGGGCTCCGTCTCCGCCTCATCATCCAGAACCCTGTCTTTCTGGATCGTCTGGTCCATTTGCCTAGGTAGAAAGCTCGGTAGGGGGCCCATGTTGTACCCTTCCTTCTGTGTCTGGTACAGCATGGAGCACCATGTCAGCGATGCACTAATACACAAGAATAATCAGCTCATCAAATCAGCTTCATTAGTTGGAGCTCGAGAGCACAGCTCTGCTGCCCAGCCCTGCAGACACGCAGCCTGCCTCACCACTCCATCTGCTGCAGCCGAGCAGGAGGGGTCTGCCCATTCGGCTGTTCACACAGAAGTGCAAAAGCCCGGGACACTGGGGGTACTTCCAGCATGTGCCATGTTCCTGCCTGACACATGTCACCAGGGGACCGCTGCTCCTCCCCTGTCTCTCGTGTGGAAGACCAAATCCAACTCCAGAGTGCCAGCGATGAAGCCGCTAGAGCGAGGTTTTAGGCCACTAATGATTTTCTTGTGTTTTGGGGGGAGGGGAATGGAGTCTGATCCAAGAGGTCTGCCTCACATCCCTACCGCAACACAGACTCCTGGAGGCCACCCCACGCTTCTGGTGGATGGCTGTGCGGTGGGGACTCTCTCTGTGTGACGGGAGAGGGGAGAGGTGGCAGTGCAGAGGCTGCTGGAAGGTGGCTCATCCCCACAGCAGGCTCAGGGCGCTGCGGTCCCTGTACGTCGATAGCAGAGGAACAGGACACCAGCAGGTCACGAGTTTCACAGATTTGTTCACTGCTTGGAATTTCTGAGTGAGAGTATTTATGGATAGCTCTGGAGTTATTTTTACGGAAATGGCTCTGTAACTAAGCACTTCAGAAAAAAAATCAGGCCACCATGTAGATGAAAAGGCAGGTGGAGGGGGCTTCACTTCAGTGTATTCAGCTTGGAAAGGGATGGTTGTAAGCCCCTAGCAGGCGCTTGCTATGAAAACCCCTAGGGCTGGTTATCTTCACAAATGCTCTTCCTCAAACAATGATGAATAATAAACACATGTATAAATCTCTCAGTCTTTGGTATTGCCAAGGGTCTGTGCAGAAGTATCTGTTGCTTACACTGAAGTTCTCTCTCTCTTTCTCTCTGTATATTTTTAGCATGGATGGAGATATAGTCTCAGAAAATGTAATGACATGTGACATGCAGGATTCATATGTATCTAGGCAGTATGGGAACGTACCATGTAGGAGGAGATGTAACATACTGCTTGGCTTCTAATACCCATTACTTAAGCACAATAAGGCGCCTTATGGAAGCAGATAAGGGGGCTCCCCATTGCGCCTAAGCATTAGAAGGCATATGTTTATCCCATACCTGTATTCTCTCTTTGCTTTATGTCATTACATTTAAGTTACTTCATGCAATATTGACTGAAGATTTACATTGGCTTGTCAAAAATGCTCTAAGCGTTCACCTTTAGAAGATGTTTAGTTTTCACAAGAAAACAACTAGCAACTTGATTTTGCCTCTCCCATGCCATTAACAAATATCTGCTAATAAGTCCGGCCTGATACCAATGCAATGCTATGGCAAATCACCTAATGTTCAAGAGATTTTCTCTGCTGATTTTAAGAGAGTCAAAACGCAGTGTTCTGTCCTGGAGTTACCTTTGTAACTTTAACAAGATGAGACAGTGAAGTTTTGCCCTGTAACTGGTTCTAACAAAATAGGTTTTTTTTCTAAAAAGTACCATGTTTAAGGAAGCATTCAATGTCCACAGTATCTCTGCCACTGAGAGGAAATGTCTCAAACAGAAGGGATCAGCCTCTTTCCTCTCTTGTTTTCACACTGCAACCTGGTTTTAACAGGAGCTGTAGCCTGCAAATGGATACAGAAAAGGACTGCTAAAGGATCTTAATATCATAATTCAAGCAGAACTGCCTATTTTCTTAACCAAGGTTTGAATTGCATTGTAAAGATAGACACTGGAACGGTTGACAGCTTTAACAAGAAAACTGTGACTGCAATCCTAGTGCAAACCATACATCTTGTGAGATCAAGTGGAATGCTCTGTACAGATGCCAAAAGGAGCTGAATGTTTGAAGCCTGGGGTTTTTTTATTAGTAGTTAATGGTGTATATTTAGCACTGAAAAGATCATTTGACAGCACATCAGTCTTGCCAGATACACGAGTAAAAGGAAACTCAAAAACCCCACATTTGTGTGGGGTCTTTTTCATCTGAAATTTTAGGACAACAACCTACTGACTGCGAACTCTGCTGAACTAGATGGAAAGACTGCCATTGATTTCCATGGACTTTGGATCAACCAGAAGGAGGGGAAGCGAAATGCATGCTCGGATGTTTCCTTGGTTATTTGCCTGTCCTTTTAAATGCTATATGTGACATTTTAAAGTTCAGGTGTTAAAAAAGGAATGATAGCTTCATGAAGGGTTTGTCAGTGAACTGCAGAGTTTAGAAGGCTGTTAAAAATATGAATATAAATGTCTCTGTGCATACACACTACAGGGACAGAATTTAATTTAGCTGGAGCTGGTGGTACCTGACACTTTCTGCTATGAGAGCCTGTTTTCAGTTTTCTATAACTTTGCCAAGTTTTAACCATTCAGTGTCTACCTCACACTGAATATTTTGCATCTCTTGATTCCACCAGCAAGGTGATGAAAAGCTACCCAGTACTGCAGAATGGAGAAGGCAATCAGGGGATCTGGCCACACAGGAGAGGGAGTAAGTGACAGCAGGAGAAGCATGCACATGGACAAAGGAGGGGACAAAGAGAAATGGAAGGTAAATCAGATAGGGGCAGCCAGACATAAGAGAGAGTGATGGGATGGGGTTAAGGGCTAGGCCAGCAGTAGAGGCAGCCTGGGAGAGAAACACAGGAAAGGTTGAGGAATAAAAGACCCCCAAAGCAATCTGAACAGTAAATCCTTGAATCATGCATTCATCTTCTTTAGTTTTTTGGTGGTTTTTTTTTTTTTCTTCTTCCCCCAGGCTAAAGAAAATGATTTATGCAGCACCAAGCATAAGGGGGCCCCATTCTCCACTGGCTGGTAAGCATTGCACTGAGGAACACAACGGCAGCAACAGCAAAGGCAGGAGATGCCTGTTGTCATTTCAAAAGCCCTGGGAATGACTCACTGGTCAGACTGCTCCCAAGAAGAAGAGTTGCTTATTGCAACTCTTTGCTTTCCTGTTGAGATTGCAGTTTTTATATTCATTTTCTAAGCACTAGGAAGAGGCTACGGGACTACAGAAGTAGGCAGAAAAGCTGAGAAAGGGAGAGCAAGTGCAGGGAGTTATGAACAAAGGCACACAGTGAGGAGGGAGACAAAGCACAGATGTGGAATGAGAGCAAGTGAGGAGATGCAGACGGGGAAGAATCACCAGGTGGCGGACAAAAAACCATATATCTCTCAGTATTTCTACCTCCTCCCCAATGTATGTGTATGTTCCTTGTGCAAACACTTCTTCCCAGAGGTGCTTCATCTTCTGGGTACAGGGATGGATGCAGGGGTAGTAGGAAAGACAGCTGGAGAAGGAGATGATTAGACACTGATATGTCAAAAGATGTTCTCTGATACACCAAGACAGTAGAAATGCTTGAGGAAAGTCCAAACCCCTGTGTTCTCTCACTCTCTACCTGCTAGGTTTAAAGCTGATGTCCAGAAAGGCAGCATACATTTCCTTGTCCTCTGACCCTGGGACCAGAAACCAGCCCCACCTGAGGCATGGTAAAAGCTTCCCACATTGAGGTCCACTGGTGCATTGTGTATCACATCATTTTTGTGAAGGTGTTTACATGAGGTCCTGCTAGCATGCACTCTCATTATTGAGCAGCCTGTGCCTGTGCATGTCCCTGATCCACGGATTAATGGTAAGATTATGCTTGTGGTAGCTGCCGTACTGCACTGCTGCAGGAGGACAGCATGAAGGCAAGGAGGTGTCCCTCTTGCTCCAACCACATGTGCCCATCACAAGCATTTCTGTAAGAAAGGTTATTTTGGAAGTGCAAGGAATCACACGATTCCAGTACAAATGCCTCCAGGAGATGTTGCTCTTCCCGCATCTCTTCCAAAGAGGGGGGGAAAAAAAAAGTAAAAGGTAGAGGGAGACTTCCAGCCAGCCCCACTAGCTTTTGCAGATGAATTCTCTTAACAAATGAAGCCTTCTCCTCCTTCTCCTCATTCTCTCCATTAATTTTGCACACAGGGTGCACCAAGTTCACGGGCATGCGCCTGTTCATAGCTGCCTGGCAAGGAATTCAGGCAAAAAAGAGAAATGTGAAAATGCTACCCTGGACTTGCCAGTAAACGGATTATCTGGAGTTTTGGCTAATCAGTTTCTGTGATGGATGCCACCCAGCCTTAATGGCATTGTCTCTGTGCATGCCACAATATAGAAAAAATTTTGTTCTATTTTTTCCTGTTTCACACGCATTCCCTAAATACTTGATGGGTCTTGGAGTGTGAGAGTTTTCCAAATGGCTGCAGAAGCCCTTCTGAGGCTAATTTATCCATGTGAATATTTTCTTCCTATCAATATCACCATTCCCCCCGACGGATGTAATCATCTGTGGAAGTTAGGACTGCTTTGCAGTACAGGACCCTAAGTGATGACCAGGCACCCTGAGAGGAGAGGAGAACATAAGGATGTCTGAGTGGAGCAGGGGAAGGAGGCCAAGTCTAGTGGGGTGACTGCTGTGGTTTAAACACCCCCCAGTTGCAAAGAGGTTATGGCTTCTTCTGTTGTCTCACTCCTCCTTTCACAGACAGTCCGGTGACTATAACCACCACCACCACCACCTTGGGAAGTAAATAAGGTCCAAAACACCAGCAGAGGGAATCAGTAGTTTTTATTCACTAAAATATGTGTTGTTTAAAAAAAAAAAAAGGAAAAAAAAAAAAAAAGCTGTAGTCACACAGCTGTAGTCTGGTCTCCCACGTTTCAGCTGTTCCCTCTGTCCACAGGCAGAAGTAATGCGTCACTTTCTGAATTGTTTCTTTACAGAAAAAACAACAACCCAAATCAGTTAATCAACAGCAGCAGTGATGCCGACTGGGAACGGTCGGCTCTGCTCCAGCCAGGAGGCAGCATGGCCCCTAGGAATGGCCGCAGGTAGGAGCTGCGAAGCTCGGGCTTGTTTCGAGCACGTAGTGTCCCCGGCAGCCCCCAGGCAGCACCCGGCGCAGGGCTGCTCTACTGGGCTCAGGAGAGGCGGCAGGTTCGAGCAGACTGCGGGGCCCCGGCGCCACAGCCCGGCCACGGACAGGGCAGGAAAATGCTGCGTTCCCCGGCAAGACGCACAGGATTTCCTGCAGCGGGTCAAGAAAACATACCTTCCCATTGTCCCCGCCATGTCACGGGGAGTCCTTGTGCTCCGCTGGGGACAATGTCAACTCCTACCCTGGCAACCAAGGAAAACAAGGACGGTTGTTTGGCATTTTACGTGAAGCTGCCGCCCGCCTCCCTCACTAGACAGGCCTGGCACGGGGAGGGACGGCCGCCCTCATGGCCACTAATGAGCTTCCCTCCCTGGCTGTTGGTTGGCCCCTGAGGTGGAAAATCTGTGGCAGCCCCAGGGAAAAAATTCTCGACTTAAGACAAACAAGTGTTTGTGGGGGAGGCGGGAGGAGCGGAGGCCACCCAGCCCTTCCCAGCACGGTGCTGATTCCTGCCCTCGGCCAGGAGCTGGGCTGGGCAGGGAGCAAGAGCCTGTGCAGTGTTTCGGCCAGGGCTGTGCCAGCTGTGGCCACAGGAGTGTCCGATCGGGAAGGGCTATCCCAGAGGCACAGGGCTAGCGCAGGAGGCCATGTCGCACCCTGCAGCGTGCCTGGGGCCGGGCTCAGCGCCCCTTCCTCCATCAGCCCCGGTAAACCACAGGCTGGGCTTCCTACTGCCCTGTCCTGGTGTTCAGTGTAGTCACCGTTACTGTTGACCTTTTCCTCCTCTAAAGATCACTTTATCGTTCAAAGATCAGTCGTAGGGAGGAAACGGCAGTTTTATGTTCATGCGAAGCCCAGGGATTCAGTCTTTTAATGGGCGCTGGATGCACAGAAACGCGCCATGCCATGCTGGGCGCCCGGGAGGCGGCACAGCCCACACCAGCACAGGTCCCCCAGGCACTCCGAGTCCCGGCCCCATCGCTGCAGCCTGGGTCCTGACCGCCTCAGAGCCCCGTGAATAGAGGTCAGGGAAGGTATCAAGAGGTGACTATCAACTTTGATACAGCTGGGCTGGCACATCTCCAGGGTTAAAGGCACTGTTTACTTCCTGTAATGCTTTCGTGAACCTGCGTTTGCTTTTTTGTCGTAACACCAAGCCAGCAAGTGCAGGGTGAGACAGAGTGCCCTGGAACGCAGTGGCAAGGATTATAAGGAACGGAGCATTTGACTAGAGTTTAAAGAAAAGAAATTATCCCTCTGACTGTTTAAAATAAGGTAATCTTAAAGTACACGTGGAAAAAGTGTAAATCAGCAACATGGATACACACAACCCAATATGTGGGACTTTACCTCTGGGCTCAAGAAGGTGTTACAGTTTCTGGCAAAATACAGATAGTCCCTCTGTTTCTGAGAAGTCAGTCTGTCCTATGTTTCAGTGCCCCCTAGAATACGAGAACTGTTGTTTGACTAATGCTAGTTATTTGCTTGAGTAAGGATCATTACTAAACATAATGGAAAGGTGAAAATGTATAAAATAAAGCCTTAGAGACAGAAGCACATATAGGCCAGGTTCTGAGGCTTCAGATGTGCCTCTGCCACTAAATCAGGTGCAGACTGAAACTGCCATGAAATAGAGCTGTGTCCAGAGCCAATGTAACTGTTTGGCAAGATCCACAGAGGATATCGTGCAGTAGGCTGTCCATTCAAAGAAGGGAAGAAGGGAAGAAGGACATATATAGAGAGATTTTACAGTTGGATTTAAAAAAAACAAAAAACCAAAAAAACCCCCAAATAGTTGAAGAGTGTTTGTCCAGGAAGGGGGAACATGTGTATTTAAATTTATCATAGATAAATGGGCAGAGGGAATGGCAGCCAAGATTTCCTTGTCTGAAAGGCTGAAGCTAATACTGTCATCTGTGGTTAAGACCCATTTGTCAAACAGAGTATGCTGAGAATAAGGAAAATCAAGTCTCCCTTCCCTTTTTAATTTGACTTAATTAGCCATAATTCCCCTTACTGAAATAAAGGCATTTTCAATTGCAGGACACATTTCTGTGCTCTTACTTTTATTAATGCAAATGCATAGCTCTGCATGCAGGGAAAGCAAAAGCCAAACAAATGTGCTGCAAAAACAAGATGCTCCACTACACTCACCTCCTTCCTTGGGAGAGGAGAACAGAACAAACAACACGTGGCAGATGTTAGCCACACAGTTCAGTGCCCTACTGGGAGGCATGCAAATACTATCGTGATACACTGGCTGGGTGAAGCTACATAGGAGAAAACAGGGCACTTGTTGTATGTATGTCAGATTTGCCCCTCCATAGCTAGGAGGAGGCATGCACTCATAGCACGGCACAGAGTACATAATGCAATTATAATTGGGTGCAATATGTTCACAGCGCTTAAAAAAACGCTGTCTTAAAAAACTGAGTGCCACGTTCAGATGGCTTAAATTCCCCAGGAGCCCCTGTGCCTACTGCTTCCTACTGGCTGCTTCTGGTCCTTCAGCGGTGCCCAGCCAAGAGGAAACTTCAGGGCACAGATGGAGTTCAGGCTAGACAGTCCATAACCTTCACTGGATCCCGCTGGCATCCTGTGGTGCGAAACCTGCATCCCAGAATCACTTGGAGCAGTTGTCCTCCCGAATCCGATGAGCACACTTGCTTAAAATAGTCACTTGCAAAGGTGTGGCGGGGCCAGCCTTGGGGCTCACAGAATTGCTGAGGGGGACTGTGAGCCTCAGAATATCCTTGTAATTCGTCTGTAATGTTAAACTTTAAATAACTGTCTTCCTCTTTCATTCCTTTCTACCTCGGCTAAGAAATGCGACACGCACTGTGTAAAGGGACTGTCACCAGCTGTTAATAAGAAAGCAGCTTTAGCTTCTCTCCGCTTCTCTTGTTCACACGTAGACAGTGTTGGAAATCAGTGAAAACGGGTGTAGCCCCTCTGCTACCGCCACCACCACCTCCCACAAAGAGAGCAAGTGAGAAAGGGAAGAGGAAAGGTTGAAGAAACGGGCTGACCTACTTAGGTACTGCGAAGGACGAGCATGCAGGCTCTGAGTGCTGGGATGGCTGCGCGCGTTTGTTCTGGGCACCTACTGTTACCCTGGCATCCCTCCAAACAAATGGCTTTACACCCAATTCCAAAACAGCTCCTTCCTCCTCCTCTTCAAAATATGCCCTCCCCACCGTGCATGCTCTCCCTGTGATCCTTGCTGCCTTGGTTTTAAAACGGCCGCTTCCCCGAGCAGGCAGCCAGCCCCTGTCTTCTCACCCACCTGTTAATACCTGGCCTCCTGTTTGTCACATGGCAGCTCTGGGCTCTGGACCAGGAACCCCCCTTGCTCCTGTGCCGCAGCCACTGCTTCCGGCATGGGCCACCTGTCCCTCCTGTCTCAGCTGAGAAAGGACAGGACCTAACTGCAGGGTAGGTGGCTGTCAGTGAGCGGACCCGGCTTGCAAGGAGTGTTTTCCAGAAGCAGGAAGGAGAGAGGAGGCAGGTCTCCTTGCTCTTGGGAGCCCTGACTCAGACCCCTTCCCGCGTGTTGCATGCCGCCCCCTCTGCTCCTCTGGCTCTGAGCCCCTGAGTGGCATCACTCGAACCCTGTGAGTTAGCCAGCCTGAAAATTATACCCACTGGGATCTGGCCAGTTTGCAAAGCCTAATATCAGTGATTGCAAGGTGGGATCAACGCATTCAGGCGACACAAAGATTGCATTATAAGCCCTTTTGGATTTAGATGGCGAATGATCCTTTTGCTCTTCAGACAGTATTTCTGGCAATTCAGAGCAGTCACAATTGCTTGTCAGAACAACCAAAAGTGCTTCCCTGGCAGCACGGCATATCTTACTGAGAGACTGGAAGAACCTTCTTTGGTTTCTATATAAAACACACTTATGACTCATATAGGACTCAGAAATTGTCTTAGTTAGAGATAAATGAGAAGATACACTGCAGATCTGGAGAATGATGCTAGAGTCACAAAGCTGGAACCATAATCAGAAGGCAGAATTCCCCAAAGTTTAGGGTCTTAGGGAGACAAAGAGGGGTTTGTTTGCATTTGCATGCAAGCATTGCATTTGGCATTTCTTCTTTATTTTTTCCTTCCCTCTTTCTCACTGGATATGTTCTGGAATATGAGAGGTCTCATAATTCCTTTTGTCTACTCCTGCTACCACCCTTTGTCTTGCTTCACACCAGTGATGTCTCGAAGGCAATTAAAGAGTTCCACAATGCCACATCAGCTTCGGTCCTTTACCAAAGAGTACGTAATGACATTACACAAACCACAGTGAAAGATCATTACTAAAGGTGACAAAATCAAGTGCTGAGAAGCTGGAAAAAGCCACTACTAAGCTGCCTTGTGGAGTTGCAGTTTGGCCCCTCTGTGCATACATACGTTGCAGCAGTCTTTAATTACATGAGCATAATCCTGCGCTGTTTGTCCCACAGAACCCCTGCCTCATCCAGCTCATGGAGCAGGTGGTGCTCAATTAGCGAGCAGCTATTTATACTGGGTCTATGCTCAGTACAAGACCCCATGCCTTGTTCACTGAACACTGTTCAGACCCCAGTGAGTACATGGAGCGATTCACTTTCCTGAAGGCTCTGCTGTCCTATGAAAACAGGCAGAGCGAGTGGGTTCTGTTCAGCCTGGAGAAAAGAAGGCCCAGGGACACCTTAGAGCAGCCTTCCAGTACCTACAAGAAGGTTGGAGAGGAACTCTTCACAAGGGCATGTGGTGATAGGACAAGGGGGAATGGCTTTAGACTGAAAGAGAGTAGGTTTATATCAGATATTAGGAAGAAAATATTTACTCTAAGGGTGATGAGGCACTGAAACAGGTTTCCCAGAGAGGTTGTGGATACCTCACCCTGGAAGTGTTCAAGGGCAGTCTGGACAGAGCTTTGAGCAACGTGGTCTAGGGGGAGGTTTCTGTGCCTATGGCAATGGGATTTGAACTAGGTGCTCTTTAAGGTCCTTTCCAACCCAAACCATTTTGTGATTCCAGTGTACTTACCAATGTTGTATCAGTGGGCTTCATTTCAATAACACCTTTTGGAGATGAGATGGTGGAATTATTCCCATTTATAGATGGTGGATTATACAGGAAGATGAGAGGGATCCAGTTTTTCAAGGTGACCCCTGTGGGATTCCTGGGCTTTCCGTGCTCCACACACAGGCTCCCACCTGCATGTGGTAGCTTGGTACTTCTATGCAAAAGACTGTAGTAGGCACTTTTATCACCTACTCACTATGGAAAATTTACTTTCAATGATTTGCCTTATGTAATGTAGGATTTTCTGGAGCTTTCTGGGATTTCCTTCATATACAAATACTTGCCAAAAATAGTAGTGACAAAGAGATTCTGTCAGCAAATTTTTTACAACTTCTTCCAGAAGAGCTAATTTTAAAATATTAATCTCTCTAGGAGTCATTTAATATACCCTTCAGTTATTTGTAGATTGAAAAGGACTTTCATATCTTGATTCGATACTGATATGTTGCCGCACTCTTTTCCAAGTAGAACGAAAATACGCATTGTTTCTGCGTCATTAACAAGGTTGGCATCCCCCCTCTTCCCCAATAATAGGCTGATGCAGATTTCTTTTGCTTCTACTATATTAAATAAAATGTTCTTGATCTTCTCAATCTGCTGTTTCCCCTGCTCTTTGAACCTACTTTGTTTTTGTTAAAATTTGTTAGGTTATAGTATTGCTTGTTTGGTCTCTCTTGCCCTTCCATTTGCATTTTTTCCCCTAAGAGATAACTCCTCTCTGCCTTGCAAACAGAGTGAGTTGTCAGGCTGCCTTCTTTTTCTTAATTGTGAAAGCTTGACCACTTGACCATATAATGACCTCGGTATTCTTACACACCCTTCTTGGTGTCTTTGAAAATTTTTACTCCTAGCTTTCCTCACGTTTCTTAACACCCTGAGGTATTAGCCCTTCTCAAGTGTCAGGTACATATACTACTGGAGATACTGTCTCTGGTGTAGCGAGTGCAGTTAGGTCATGAAAACTGTCCCTAAGCAACCACCAACTTCCAGTCCATTGATCTGCACACACCGTAAGGAAATCCAAACTGGAATTCCCTCATGCTGTCTGCCATGTCTCTCATGTCAAGGAAGTCTCATCAACAGTGCTCCCCTGAGAACACAGTTCTCCAAAATGGAAATCCATTGGAATCCCTCATAACAATACAGTTCTTTCCAGATGCTGTAAGAAAGTCACTATGAAGTGCCCTTTGCTTCTTGTGGTCAGTCTGCCCATTCCTCTTCATGCTTTGGCCTGTTCGGTCTCCTGCCCTCCAAATGATTTATGCCCCACCCTCTCTGCTCCCTATTCTTGCATGGTTTCTCTTGCCTTCTAGGGTTCAAGATTATTTATCTCCTTACCTCTCTAGATCCAGTCTCTCCCTGACAGCTTGCTCTCCAATTTGTGGTCTACACCTTTTTTTTCATACTGGCCAACAGGCCCAGTTAGGTGTTCCTGAGCTTTCTGTCCAGTTCTGGCGCTCCTATCTACCTCCACTTTGGCACTTTTAGTTCTTGTTCCCAGGCCATCCTCTGTAACCACTTTATGAAATTCATCTTCCTTCCCTGGTTGTGTTCTCCACTTCCACTAGTTTCACCATTGCCTAAGACCCAGCCTGCCTCGTGCCTTAGCAACACAGGTGATCCCATTGTCTGTCCACAGTTCATCTCCAGTGCTTGCTCACTTCAATACTCTGTTCCTTCATGCCCCTGGCTCCCTTTCCCAGCCTACATGTGCAGCTAATCCCAACCCTTAGCTGCTCTTGCTTTCCTGACTTTGTAGGTCCACAGATCTCATTTCAGTCTTTCCGTCCCTTTTGCCATCTTCATTCCAGTTGCTGTCTCCTCTGCATTTGAAGGCTCCTACTTAAACAAAACCCACCAGGAGTGTCACTGAGGCAGTAAGTTGACTAAGCAGAAAGTACACAAGGTTTTGTGATTTGCAGTCCCAATTCCCGTATTAACTGCATCAGAGACCTTGGCAGAGCCTCTGCCCACCCCACTGGAAGCCAGTTGAGTGGTAACCTGAAGAATACCCACCCACCTACAAGAAGTTGGACACGTTTGCAGGTCCACCAGTTTAAACATAACCTAAGGGTGTTATATGGATATAGTCCTGTACACTACAGATATGGCCCCTCTTCTCAGTGCTGGCTCTAACTCAGCCTGGAACAGCTATTACAGGAAAAAACTGGCTTCTGTTCCTGTACTGCTGGCCCCAGGCATGCTCTGCTATTTCATGGAGAGGTACATGTTCAGCCTCTATTGTCTCTTGGAGATAATGATGAGATGGAACGTGCACCATGACAGTGGCATTCTTGTGGGCTTTATCTGTTAACATCTAGAGAGTCTCCACTGAGCACCTATAAAGTGATTTTTGATTTTCCCTCAAAAGCATGTGTTGGCCAAATTAGGTGGATTTTTCAGAAAGATGATACTGGGCATATCCCTGAAGTCAAGGCCAAACCCCTGCCAGATTTCAAGCCCTACTTCGAAGCATGGGAATGATGCAATGGTTCCAAGAAAAAGTTGCCAGAACATTTAAATTTGGGCAAAACAACATATTTTCTCAAACCTGGTTCTTGGAAAAGCCAAAGCTGATGGATCAGAAATTTTCCCAAAAAAATAAATCAATCAACCTGAACCGTATGGCAAATTTAACTTCAAATCATTAATGTTTGGCACAGTTGTAAGATGCCAAACCCATGGTTTTGTAATGCAAAGCTGTGGGCAGTTTTTATAACAAAAACCAGGCAAAAATCACTTGTAATTATTATTGTCCCCTCTTTAATTTTTAGTATACTTCTGTCTTCCCCTGTTGTTTACAAGTTAAAGCAGATTTTCATGCATCCTAAAAGATCTTTTAAGGTCAACACTTCACATTAAAATATGCAAAGAAAAAAAAAGAAACTGTGCTTTTGCTTTCAAAAACAAAAATCAAAATTACGAAACAAAAAATAAGACTGGGAGTTTGCTATGTTTTTGTTCCACAAACACATCTCACAAATGTTAGGTTTCATAGCTGTTCTATCAATAAGTGAGGTGTAGAAAATCACAAAATATTTTTCATCCTGATCTGAGTAAATACACAAAAAGTGACTTATTTTCATGGAGATGCATGGGAATTTCTCTTTGGCTCCAAAATTATTTGCCACATCCAAGGCCAGCTAAAAATGCAAAAATTTGAATATGAAAAAGTTTTGTGGGAACCAGTTTTGTGCAGACGACTGAGGACCCGTTATCACTCAGAAGTCACTAACTGAAAGTGTCCAGTTGCTAAAATTTTAAGTATCACTGACGTCAGTGTTAGAACTGTGTGGCAATATCTTTCCTCTCATGATACACTGTGTTACTGCTTGGTGCCTTTCTGCAGATATTTTTTAGCCAAAACTTCATTGACTTGAAAGTGCCTTTTTCTGTGCAGAGAATTGAATTTTAATTTCTGATATACCAGTTGCAGTTTTTTTTGCTCTTGTCTCAGTGACCTTGTTTCCTCAATACAAAGCGTGGATTCAGATATCTTTTGAGAGCTGTCTCCTCTGGCGTCCCCAAGGCAGCAGAACCACTTATTTCCCTTTGCAAGACATCTGATTTCCATTTATTAATGGAACTTATTAAAACCATTATTAAATGGTTTTATAATCAACATGAAATAATGTAGAAGTCATCTGTGAAAAATCACAAAGTGTGGAAACGATGTCATCATATATTAGCAATGCTCAAAAATAAAATAAATAGCTCCACAGGGCTTTTCCAATATTTGTGGAGTGGCACACCTCCAAAACACACTCAGAAAGGACAGGGTGCTTTTGGAAGGCTTATTTGCATGCACCCAGGCATGCAAGTGCACACACACATGGACTGCAGGCACAGAGCAATTCTATTTTGCTGGCTTGGAAGAAGTCAAGTGTTGGAGGACACTAGTCAGTGCTGCCTGCTGCCAGGCTGAATAGGGTTTCTCTGTTTTTCTGTTCTGGGGGTGTATCACAACTGGAAAGAGCAGTTCTGCCCTGCCCTCTGCTCCCCTGCCACTTCCCAGCAGGGCAAGGATGGGCAGGACTGGCATCCCCTGTGGAGGACAATGCACAGGAAGGTGCCAGCAATGCACTGGGGGTTGTGCTGGCCTCCAGGAGGGGAGAGTGACAGCTGGCATGAATTCATGCCCCAGGCCAAAACTGGCTGGGGAGAACTTTAATCGAAGGATAATATTCACAAAAATTCAGAAAGCTGGATATAATACCTAGCAGAGCCATCCCTACATTTTGAAGCACAGTGCTTGCTGATCACAATCGCTGTACATAAATCTGGTGTGCCTTGCTTGCCTCTCTCGTTAAGCATATTAGACCTTCGTGAGGAAAAGTTGCTGTTGTAACCAGCTTAGTTACTCATTTTCTCGCTGTCCCCCTTAGCACCAGTAATAAGCATGCTGAGCCTCTGAAATGGGTAGACAAAAGATGACAGCATTTCCTGAGATGCATATGGCACATAAATATTTAGCATTTGATTTATGCTGTGTTGATGCTATTCATCAATTGCCTTATTAAGACCCAGAAACTTTGAGAGAACTTCGTAGATGGGAGAAAGAGAAGTCGTCCTTCTGATGCTAGAAATATGGAAGAGTCAGAGGTCTATGTGTTGTGGGAAGAGGGAACTGCTCTGTTGCATCTCGGATCACTGTGGAAACTGCTGCTCTGCTTTTGGGTTCACAGCCCAAGGGAACAGAAAGGATCTGCACCTTTCAATACGCAGATAGAGCTGTATTAAACCCCTCCACAGAAAACTGGGTAGATCAGGAGTTGTGCTTCTTTTTCCTCCCCCGTCCCCAATTTAGAGACAACATAGCTGCGAGGACATTGATGTGCCGGTGAAGGCAAGGGTGAGCTCAGTTGTGCATCATTTGCCAAATGCGTGAGTGTGTGTGTGTGTGTGCATGGGGCTGAGTCAGGGTGAGGGCATCTTCTGCCATGTCCTGGGGGAGCAGAGCAGAGCAACCAGCAAGACTACAGCCCCAGAAACTTTGTGGTGGTTTTGTAGTCAGTAGCCACTGCACCAGTCATCTCTGCATATTTTAAAAATGACAGGCAGTTTGGGCATCTGCTTACATCAATATTCTGTAAATACAAGGATAAATTGGTAGCCCAAAACAGTGAGAAAGCTTTGCACAGGTTCTGTTTTGAATGCTATTTATTACACAGCATGATATACACAGCACTCTTATTCATGTCAGTGGGAGTTTTATGCAAACATGGAAAGCAGAATGTGGCTCAAAATTGTAACTTGATTTGCTGTAGACAGGCCTTTCTGCATGCAAAGCTGCGAAGGCAAGTTCTCCTCTTCACACAAAAAAGGTGCAAACCCAGTGTAATACGGAGTCTGTGGTAAAGTGCAGAAAGGTCCTGCTGCCTGGTGTGGTTTTACACCAACTCTCCCATCACCAACAGGAATGAAGAGAAAGAGAGAAGGGAACAATCCTGGGAAATATGCATAGATAAAATGTTTCCCTACAGAACTTGGTTATATTCCAATTTGCAGCTGATTGTTTTTAAGGGATGAGTGTACTTCTAGAGAGGGGACATTATTATGGGGAGCTGGTAAAGTCTCTGTAGATAACAATGTACTTAGATTGCTGGCAAACCCCCCCAATTTCTATCATCCTAGCATCATCTAGCCTTAAATGGCTGACCTTAATAATCATAGGCTTATGAGTTTATAGATTTACTCTTTTGCTACATGTTTTTCCTTATTTTTAAAAAATGTGTTGGAAAGACCTGCCTTCCTGACAACATGGAGGTTTTAAAAGTAAGGATTTTTTTTTTTTTCTTTATACTTACCTAAATTTTTCTTGCCCTAATAAGAAATGTTCTTATTTGTACTGGCCTCAGCACTCTGGCTTTTGGGTGGTGCTGTAGGGACACTCAAATTTTAAATTTCAGGGAAGTGTGTACCTTAAATATGTGTTAAAGTCACCAAATTTTGTTACATATTGAAACAAGTGGCCACAGGGTTTGTGTAAATTGGAGTTCACAAATGAAGAAACACCGCCCATGGGAAAATCCAGATGCTTTGACAATAGGGCATTATTACCGTGTAGCCTTACAGCACTGATAAAGATCTGCCACTGAAGGCTTGGACATATTTATCACCTAGAACTCCTTCTGTGATTGGTACTGCCACAAATAAACTCCTGCAGAGCACATAAGCTTTTCACAGAACAGACTTTTTTCCCCCTTATTTTTTTGCTTAGAATAAAGATGATCTCCCTTCACAAGCAAGATTTACCCAAGACCATTTTGAAGAAAGTGTAGCGGAAGGAATCCCTAAAAAATTGTATATCAAATGCTTAATTAACACACTTGGGCTGTAAATGCAGATATGTACTACAAGGAAAAAATAGTCTCCTATGTTGAGTCTATTTCATATTCAGTTTGGAAATTCTAAACTAAGACAAAGTTTTCAAGATATTTCAAAATATACTTGAAAGATTCAGTCTTAGAGCTCTGTGAACCTTGACTCTGACCACTACTGATGCCAGAGTGCCGCACATCACTACAGAGAGCAGGGTACCCTGCATACCTACTGCTGAAGACATTACCTATGCAAGGTATCACGGCACATTATGACTGAGAAAACCCTTCTAAGTACAGTGAACTGCCTCCTAGATTTGCACTGTGTAACATCCCATATGTTTCGTACGTGGGCCCACTGGATGGCAGCTTTGCAGCAAAGGACCTGGGGGACCTGATGGGTACCCAGTTCAACAGTAGTGAGCACCTGCAGCAGAGGTGAATGGCGATACCTTGGGCTGCGTTAGGAGGAGTGTTGCCATAAGGCTGGGGGAGGTGATCCTTCCTCCCCTCAGCGCTGGTGAGGGCACAGCTGGAGTTGTGCGTCCAGGTCTGGGCTCCCCAGTGTAAGAGAAAGATGGAGTTACCGAAGATGATCAAGTCAAGTGCCATAAAGATGATTAAGGATCTAGAGGAAAGGCTGAAAAAGCTGTGACTGTTCAGTCCAGAGAAGAGAAGGCTCAGAGGGAGTTCTCCTCAATATATACAATTATGTGAGGGGAAGGTGTAAAGGAAATGGAGCCAGGCTACTTCCAGTGGTGTTTAGTTACAAGACTGTGAGCATTGGGCACAAACTGGAACACCAGAGGTTTTGTCTGAACATCAGGAAACACTTCTTTACTGTGCAGTTGACTGAGCAGTGGCACAGGTTGCCCAGAGAGGTGGTGGAGTCTCCATCCTTGGAGATACTCAAAAGTCAGCTGGACGTGGTACTGGGCAACCAGCTCTAGATGACCCTGCTTGAAAAGGGGGATTGGACAAGATGATCTCCAGATGTCCCTTTCAACCTCACCCATTCTGCAATTCTGTGATACTACTAAGCAAGCTAAGCAACAAATTTAAGCCTACTGACTGGAGGTGTCCTTTTTTCCACACATCCCTTCCTCAGGTCTCTCTAGAAACCTCTGGGCAACTGAAAGCAACTTGTCTGTGAAATACACTGCCTTGCAATCAAACCATTGCTCTAATTTTAACCTTTAAATAAGTACTGACCAAGCAGTCTAGCATTTGTAAACCTCCAAAGCAATTAGAAAGATTTTGGGCTTTCATACTGTAAAAAGTGTATGTGCAGGCTACAAGGACACCTATCGTAACACCCTTGATGGAATCAGCTTTGATCACAGAGATGTCTTTTATTATAGTAGAATATAGGGGAAAAGTTAGTGTGTGTAGGCTCATCCATTTTTAAAAATGTCTACTGCTTGCTTTTTTAAAACCTTTACTTTCCATTTCAGAATCTCGACTTGAAAAAAAGTCCTAATTTAAAATGTCAGGGTTGTTTTTTTTCTGTATTTGATTTGGTTTTGCTAATTCGTCTTCATTTTCTGACCAGAAATAACTAATTTAACTAGTACTGCTATTTATTTTAGTAACTGATTTAGAACTGGTACAACCTGGTGGGGCTGCTTGTGCCAACGGCATGACGGTTACGTCTGCAGCAGAAAACCTGGCATCATTGCTAGTCCTGAGGAGTAAGGAATCCAGTTTGGAAATCATAGCTTTTCTAACCCCCACCCGCAAATCCACCCTTGTGCATGTATTAAATCCTATCCGTTTGAGATATGACCTGGATGCCTGCCAGTCCTGTCCCTGCAGCACCATGTGTACCAGCAGTTCTGACCTGCAGAAGAATTTACTGGGGAAGCATTGAGTGGCTGCTGAGAAGAGGGAAATGGAGAAACCAGGATGGGACGAGCATCCCAGGGGTGGGGGAAGAGGGTCAAGAGGGGAGCACTGTGAAGAGGGGAAGCTCCCTCTGTGCACCAACCAAGCTTTCACCTCTGCATGCATGTGTCCTGTAAGTGATATTTGGTGCACGTAGCATTCCTCATTCAAATCCCTCAGTGAGGCAACTCATTGCCAAAAAGACCGCCCCCCCCACCCCCCAGGAGACTTCAGTCCTTCCTCACATCATATATTAGCACCTCAGATCTCCTGCATTACTGCTCAGACTAAATGTGCATTTAAAAAGAAAGGGAAAAAAAAAAAAAAAAAAAAACCCCACACATTGCAATCTTCCTGTGAAAAAGAATCACAAACATGAGGATAACACCCCAGTCCCGGCTGTCGGGAAACAGTCTCTGTTTGGGGGGGTTTGCTAACTCGTCCTCTCCGTGGTGGCCGAGCCACCTCAGTGCACAGGCAGTGTAGCGTGTGCAGCCCACTGAGGAGCATGTCCCTTCTCCTGGGGTCGCCGCTACAATAAACATCTCGTTAAATAACTGCAGCACTTGGAGATACATGGAGTGCTTGGTGACCCTCATAATTTCTCATTTCTTCCCTCAGATGAAGTGGTCGGCAAGTTGTGCTTATGATGGTAGTCTGAAAAATGTAGGAGCTCTTGGATGATCTCTGCAAGATGTGCTTTCACTTATCCATGTGCATCTCTTTGTTTCTGAATTTAAAATGTGGTACATCTGAGTGAAGAAAACTAGGTTTCTATGCAGGCTGCCTCTTTTCCAGCTCAGAAGTAAAAGATGTCAAAATATGCTTTTTTACAAACCTGCATAGAGGCAGAAGGCTCTCTCTATTGATCGGAAAATCTCAGAATGACCAAACTGAAGTAAAAATCCAAGAATGGTGTGGAGGAGGGTATCATTATTTTTGCAGATGGCACGTCTGAGCAGCATTTGGCTTTGGTTCCTGGACCAATGCAGCATGTTCTTGCTGCCGGTAAATCCAGTCTATTAGAGATGTGGGTGCTGCAAGACATTCCTAAAGGCTCCCCAAGACCATTGCATCCCTGCCTCACTTGGGGTCTTGGGTCCCTTTCTCCATCTTCAAATCTGCAAGTGTCAAAGTTAATAGAAAAAACCAAAGGGGAGAATTGAAGAAAATCTGAAAGGTCTTCTGTGTGAATGCTGAGCAGGAATCCCAGAAGTGCACAAAAGAGTTTTTAGTCTGAGCACCTGTGTGATCTAGGCACCACTGAAAGCTTTATCTGCAGCTTTCCTGACCAAGGGCTGGTTCCTGGCAATGCAGTTGCTAGCTGGAATTTTTTTTTCGTTTTTTTTTATGGAGGGATTGGTATGCCTTCCTGTCTGAGTATTTCCCGCTGCAAATATCTAGAGGTGCATGTAGCCCAGGACATGGGAACAGAAAGAACTCTGCTTATTTTGTGGTTTTGTGGAGTGGCAGTGCAACCCAGGTGATGAAACCACTAACCTTCTCAGACCCATGGTTTTTTGGTCTGCACACTGACAATGGTGGTATGTACTTGCCCTCCTCTGTAAAGGAACCCCAGCAGAGTTGGAGAAAGTTTCAAAATCAGCCAACTTTTTCACTGTGTTGGAGCTGCACAAAGAGGAGCAGAGAGTTTGTGGGTGCTGAAAAGGCTCAGTATGTCTATCACAGCTTGCTCGTCTCCCCAGATAGCAGCTATAGTGTACTGGAAGCTCAAATGACTCAGAAGGGGAAGGGGAACCTGTGAAGTCAATGCTACCAAACCCAGCAACTAAGTGGTGAGGGAGAGACTTCCTCACTTTTGTGTCTGTGAGTAGGACAAAACATTCCTGGTGCCAGCCTGGAGCCAAGTAACCCACAGCAAGCTGTTCTGTGGGCAGTGCCAGCGACGAGTGAGCTGAAATACTGCAGCCAGGTAAACAGCCATGCATGCTTCTCCACAGACGAGACTGCTCATTCAGTTGCTGTCTAAACGGCAGTGCCCTGGTACCTCCTACCCTCTGCCTTCCTGCCCTTCTTGCACACATTTGCTCGTGGACTTCCCCATCGCATGGGACGGCAGTGCCGCTCACTCCTTGACTGCTGCCCATGTAGGCAGCCAGGCTTCGTTTGCCCCTGAGGACACCAGCTCAAACATCAGCTGGAGGGAGGAACGTGACTTCAGGAGAGAAAATGAGCGGTTTCTCCAGACATCTCTTAAAGACAGTTTCAGCAATTTTTATGTGCCGCCCGGTGAATTGCAAGTTAGCTGTTACATTGGCAAGGGAAACTTTTATGGACTGTTCACGCCCTTTGGGCATGACCCCGGCCCCGTGTCTAAGCTCCCTCACACATGTGGGAAGCAGAAGTGCTGTAGCAGGCAGCACAGTCACACACACCAAAGTGAGATGAGAACCAGACTTGCCTTTTTAGTAGCCTCTAAATGCTGCTGTATCCAAATGAACCCTTTCACTGGATGGGTGTGCAGAACACATCCGGGTGGCAAACATACGAGATTGATTCGTAGGGCAGAGGTCTAGCCATCACAGGGAAGAAATGATATATTGTAGTCATCAGGAACCCCGAATATCCACTGGCAATGTTCTCTGGAAAATGTGAGCCCTAAAATTCCAGGTCAGTGTCTTGTGGAAGGGACACACACGCACACACAAACACACACACACACACACACACACACACACACACACACCCCACTCAGCAGTTTCCATTTCATTTTTTGAATTATTAAAAGATCAAATGTTGGAATGCTGGATAGCCTGAATTCATTTGTCAGATCACGAAGTACTCATAACATTTCTCAGCCTTAATAACACATCTGCTCTTAAAATGTGGTCTCTTGATAATAGCTGGCTGAAAGTGTCTGAATTTAGGGATTATTTGAGACAACAGATTTCCTTCTATTTGGAATTGAATGAGGCATCTGCTCCCTCACCGTCAGCTTTGTGGGATATTCTCAAGGCAATCATAAAAGGGCAGATCATTTTGTACATTATGAGAAGGAAAAAAGACCTCTGTTGGCAATTACGAGACTTGGAAGGGTGAATTAGGGACCCGCAAAGGTACCACTTCATGTCTAAAAATTCTAGCTACTCCATCCATTCTCCCCTCTGTGTAGGGTGGGACACAGATTTGTCTGATGAGTGGAGAGGGAGGGGGCAATTCTCCCGTCAAAGGCAATGTTGGCAAAAGGGAAAGAGAAAGAAAATTAATCAGGAAAGGATATGCGTACTCCATCTTGGATAACTGACCCAACAACGTATTAGAGAGATTAAGACTCAGGATGGAGAGCAAGGCATGGATCCCTTGGAGGATTAAAGGAAATTTTGCCAATATTTATGCCAGTTTGGTACATTGGAAAACCAGGACAAAAATTTGAATGCTTGCAAATTATTTAACACATATTCATCGTCAGAATCTTCTCCCACATATCAGCGGAAGATGATTAACAAAGAAGTAAAAACAAAAGCAACTGGAGCTGAGAGAAGGCACTGCTTTGCACTTCGCAGGTACATAATTAATTTCTGGATGTGGCACATGACAGGCAGTGCCCAGATGATGCCATTTGCTAAGGTAGGGCAGGATGTGTGCTCTGGACCACCCGTCCTGGCCAGCACGCAGGTGAATGCAGACAGGTACATACATGCATAAATACACACAATTGCATACATATAGATCTATGTGCATCCTTATATAGTGTATGTACACACTCACATGCATGCACACATCCATACATATAGATGTATAGATAAGTATATTTAGCTTCTTAGTCAAGTGACGCAAACTGCTGCAGCTGGAAATAACTGTCTGCTCATGAAAAGACAGGCGTGTACTTAGACTTATTTATGTGGTAGAAAATGTGTTCAAGGGATGTGAGCTGCCTCAAAACCTTTTTCAGAGGGGAGGGGAGCAACCTGTGAGACACCTTGGATGCATTTGCATCTGGGGATAATTATTTACTGTAAGACTGATCCTGACATGAAATACCTGGAGCAGGACCTCCTGCTGCAGATGGGGTTTGGGCGGGTGGGAATGTGTGCCCTGTGGCCTCACTGTGATGCACAGGAGCCCCCAGTGGAAGGTGAGCTGCTCTGTTTAACCTGAGATGGGCAGAAGAAGGCGCCTGACTCTGGACACTGGAATGCAGGCATATTTATGAAAATATGTAGCCTGACTTTGGAAAGGCCACTGAACGTTAAGGGAGTTGCCAATTATTCTGTATTTTCTAATACCTGTCTAGACCCCACAGACTGACTTAGCAGCCTTGTGTGAAGGTCCTTTTCTGAAAATTATGACTCTTCATTTTGAATGACTGAACCCCTACAATAAAAGTTTAGGACCTCTCAGCTCCCTGCTTCAACTCTGCACCAGTGCCATAGGCATTGCAACTGCCTCTGTAAAATGGGATGAGGCTGAGGATGGATTGTGCTTTCCCACCACAGAGAGTGTTTGGCACCTCGGCACAATGCGGCGTACATAGGACCCTCCCAGAGAGGGAGCGGCAGTGGCTGAGCTTTGTACCCTGGGCAAGTAGTGCTGCTGTTGGATCAGGGCAGGATTTTGACTCACGGCTGACTCGGGGAGAAGGAGCAAATGCAAGCACTCTGCATAATACATAATATACCCACAGGTCAGTGAGCATCACACATCCTGCTCTACGGCTGCGCTGCAAAGTAGGAGTCTGCTCTTGTTCTCAGCCCAAGAGACTTGCTCTTTAGCGAAAGCTGTGGGGGCTTATGCTGAGAAGGTCTGTGGTGCAATCCCCGGCCTTGGCGGGGATGCCTGGCTGCACCGACACCACCCTGAGTCACTCTGACCGCTCCCCAGCTGCAGGCGGGAGCCCGGCCAGAGGGCTGGCGATAGATCCCTGTGCAGGGCTCCCACCGGAGCTGGGCTTTCACACGCTAATCCTCGGGGTGAGGGCAGGGTCTCTAACTACAGGGTTTTCATTCAGGGGTGGCTTGGTTTCAAAGGCAGCTTTTTAGCACTTTGGTTGAGATTCACATCAGTTCTTCATGCTTTATATGAGATAGTGCAATTTATATTAGGAGTGGTGTTTGAAGTTTCTGATTTTCCCCTTGGCCACCTTTAAATCTAATTTCTAATACCTTAGCCACTCTAATGAAGTTCTCAGTAGTTTACATTGTTATTAAACCTCTGTTTGGGGAATATAGCTTTAATCCTCATTATATGCCAAATATAGGTATCAAATATTCATTGTGTAATTGCAATTAAAAAATATAACCCCCAAAGGATCTTTTATATTAATTTAAATTATCCTGCACTTATATTATGGTTTGAAATAACCTATACTGCTACAATGTCTTTATTGAAGACGTTTCAATGTCTGTAGTTATACTTAGAACTCCTCCTTGTTTCAGTTAAATCCTGTTCTATGACACTGTAGTCATGCAGATATAGATTTACAGCAGTATTATATTTGAACCTTTTTTTCACTCTCTTTGTACTTTAAAGAAACAGTTGAAATCACTAATTTTGCATTCAGTGTTAGCAAAAGTAGAGTAATTAATCCAGTCAGCTTTTTTATGCATTTGACAAAGCTTCATGTCACATGAGCTGTTTTTTCTTTATAAGCAGCGAGACAGATTCTTTACTCCTTGCAAGTATCAAGAAAGTCATCAAGATAAATCCCCAAATAACACACTGAAGGACTTTAAAATACGAAATTTACCATTTACAACTTAAACATGAAAAAAGCAATTTATAATCTTTTGCATATAGATAGCATGGTTTGGAGCACATATGCAGTGGATTTCAATAAAGTAGGCTGCTAGCAACTTACAAGATTATTCATTTAAGATAATGTTCGTAGATAATAATACCAACTTACATTTAATGTTATCTCTCTTGATTCTTACACTGAACATCCTTTACAAGAAAAAAAGGGGCTTTTGAAGTCTCTAGATGACAAACGTTATCTTTACAGATGATGATCTCTGTGTTTGAAAGCTGCATTATTTGGCATCATCTTCAAGGGGAAATATTCAGGTAGAGCCGAGCTTACTGCTATGTAGCAACTCGGTTACAAAGAATAGACTCCAGCCCTGGCCTCTGGGAGTCACTACTTGGAGCAGGCACAGCAAGACCCATCACTAGCTTGCAGTCTGCATGGATATGATTGGATATTTTTATTTAAACGTTGTGGAAGAAAGCCTAAAAGGTCACATTTCTGCCTGCCACACAGCCCGTTTTGTTTTCACAGCCATAGTAAGTATTCAATGGGGAAGCTGTCAGGCTAAAATAGAATTAGCATTAAAACAAATTCTGAAATCCAGACAAATTCGGTGGTGATTTACACTGCCCACCCTCACTTTTTTTTTGAGCTGATGAACCCAAATGGGAGGGCCAGGGGCAAGTTTTCATATTTGGTTCTGTCCCTGTTTTAAGAATGATCCCCAAATGTGAGAGATGGGAAAGGAGATAGGAATGGGAACAGTGGAGGAACTGGGGCGTTCCTCACTCTTTCTGTGTAATAGCCTGCTGCACACAGTGACCCAGGAGAGGAAGTTGCCCTAGCAGTGTCTCCAGAGAGCACAAGCACTCAGGCTGCTTAGATGTTGTGAGCTAATGGCTTTTGGAGACTGAGTACTCTTCCCAAAAAGATATAAGAGAGGACTCTTTGGCGTGGCAGCTTCTACCAAAACCATAGTGGGAGTATTTGAACAACAGTGGGAGAGACTTTGTTCTGTTGCAGTAGAAGGAAGGAGGAGAAAGAAGGAAAGTTAGAAAGAGTCTTGACACGAAAGCCATGTCCATGACTCCTTGTTCCCTATAAAGACTGACAGCAATAGTCCAGCTGAAAAGGAGTTTGAAGCCTCTTGTGCCCCCTGGTGCCATCTTTGATTGCTCTTCAGGCTTAGAGCTCTGAACTTCCTGGATATCATCTGTGCTAGAACAGGGCCCTCCCAGTCTTGTGGTTGGGCCTGTCACAACACATGGCCAACAGGGACTCCACTCCAATGCTTCATGTCCAGGAAGTCTTTTGTTGCCCTTCATGTTTCATCTCCTGTCTTTCTACTGTGTGCAGCCTGTGTATCACCTGTCCTTAGCACACAGCTTGATTCCCTGGCCACCCACACAGCAGCTGGGGCCAGGGGACTCCTCCGTTTCCTGAAGTCATGGTAAGCAGAGCCAGGTGGTGCAGGGGAGTGAAACCCAGCTGTTGCAAGTAGGGCAAGGGCTGTCAAGCTCCCCACCTATGTGGCAATGCTCATCAAGGCTACCAGGTAGGAAAGACATCAGTTCAGTGCTGGATGCTCTTGGCCCATTCCTTTACTGCCAGAGGATTGGAGGCAGCTGGCAGGTACAAATAGTGCCTCTAACTGAGGAAGGAGAGGAGGTTGTTGGCCTCTCTACTCTTCATGTGGATCAAGACTGTAAGTGGCAATTCACACATCACTGTGATTGTCTGCAATGGGGTGAGTCAAAGCTCTTGACGAGACCTTAGCTTACTGTACTCCCCTGTCCTTCCACGGCCCTGACTGAAGCTGGAACCACGGTGGTTCTGGTGCCAATGAGCCCATATGACTTGCAATTTAAATTAAGGTTGTCCCTGGGTGTCCTCTTGGGAAGAACCTTGCCAGGCTGGTTTCTGTGGGCTCTCTGATGCAGGAGTTATTCTGTGGAGGTTATGCTGAGCTAGCTGGGTGACAGTCCTAGGGAGCATTTTCACGGGGAGCTCAAGGGTGTGGGAATGTTCTTTAATTGCCAAACTTGGCATCATGTTCTCAGGGGCTGGGTCTCAGCTTTTAAATAATGAGCACTGCAGGTTCACTGTCCAAAATTGTACCCATGTTTCTTTTACCTGCAGTTATCTCCATCCCCATCACCGATTCCATGCACAGACAAGCATTGTTAGTACTGTAAGAATTAATCACATACTGTTCGGAAAAAAAAATACATTTGCATTTCAAAACTCTTACCAATTCTAAACATTTATTCTACAAAACTTGGAAAGATTGTAGTTCTGTTTCAAATTATTCCAGCACCGTGGGCATTGCCACAGAATGTAAAATTACAGAACATATGAGACTGAAACCTGACACCCGTTCTTCCCTGTTGTGAAGTGTCGTTGATGAAAAATACACTAGTTTGAAGAAAAAAAAAATGTAGGAGCATGACCTGTTCCCAAAGCAGCTAGCCAAATTCACTCATGTTTCAGAGAGAGCTGCATATGTAAATAGAGTAGGGGACCCTTCTTCAAATACAATCAAATTGGTTTAAAATAGTAAGAAAACATGAAATAGCTCCTATAGAATAATCTCCTGATGCTACTGCAAGGAAGTTCAAAGTGTTAGCAGAGAAAAGAAAGGGCAGGATACTGTCTGTAAGTATATATTTTCTGTAATCAGAACAACACAGAATTTTGTGAAATCAGTCTTTATGGCTATTAAAATCCTTATTCCTTTAAACATTTTCCAACTAGACATTTTTAAGTTTTGTACTCAAAGAGATGACGTTTGTATGAAATGAATAATCTACTCAGACATTTCAGTACTTTAAAATGATGTAGAAAAGATGGTGAGATATAGGTGGAAAGGAGCATTTATACGGAAGTGACATGGGTGAAACTGGAATTGAATGTAAATACAAATGTATTAAATATAAATATAAATATAAATATAAATATAAATATAAATATAAATATAAATATAAATATAAATATAAATATAAATATGCAGTACTTGTAATTTAAAAAGTCTCATGTGTATTTGCACATATACATGTGTATATTTTGCTGCACACACACACACTGATGTATCTATGCAACGATTTCATCTGAAGACTCCAAAATATTTCAGAAAGCTGAGTATTGTGCTTTGCTGCTCTTATATTACAGATAGGGATGTTAAAGTGCAGAGAGGTTACATGTGCAAAGCACATTGCTTTCTTGGATGTAATAACCAGTAAATGAGTTCCCAGCTTACGGAGGAACTGCCTCTGCCACCTTCAGCAAGCCACCTGTTGCTTTTGAATGGAGAATTAGCCATTTTGATTCAAGCATTTCATCTTGCCATTCCAGCTGCTAGTTTTCACTCTACCTGAAGAAAGCAAAAGCCACGAAGTTTTGACATGTTTCAAACAGAGTAACCTGTTCTTTAAAAAAACAAGCCTAGCCTCACATAGTACACACCATTCATTTCCCAGATCTGGGCCTAAGTCCTGCTTCTCACCCATGCAGCATTTAATTCCCTTTCTAAATCTCTTCTTTATCCATAAGTAAGTAGGAGTGTTATTTGAGTAAGGAATGAGCAAGAGCTGTAGGCTTTAGCCTTTGAGTTGCAGAGATGAAATAGTTTACACTCACAATATGTTGTATTATTTAAAACAGGGAAATAATATTTTTCGGTGAAAATTAAATTTAAAACATATGTCGACGATCATCCACATCTTTCACAAAACACTGCATGTTCCTTAAGGTCCTTATTTCACAAAGGTTTGACGATTTTAGTTTGATTCCCTGAACTGTTCATTTGCTCTTCTTTCTCTGATCTGTTTTGCCTCTTGCTCTCTTTTATCAAATCACTTGGACAGATAAAAATGAGCTGTCCCACACAGAGGGCCAGTTCTGGAGTATGCATGTAGCAAGAAGCCCTCCAAAATCCCAGAGCTGCAGAGGTGGCATCCCCTCCCACCCAAGATTTTATACATCAAAATCCGTACATTTTCATGTGACTGATCTGCTCAGTGGTCCACTGAGGAGTCCAATTTTAAGACATAAGTTTGCACATTCTCTGCCAGCCAGCAATGTCTGAGGAACAGCGATAAAGGAAAATCTCTCCACCACCCATATGGGCTGCCTTTGCTGTAGAACATGAAACCCTGGCAGACCCCCCATCTCCCTATTCCTTCTTCCTCTTTCACACCAAAAATGCTCTTGGAGAAATTTAATTTTAACTGTTTCTTCATCACATTGTAAAGCAAACACTGCTACAGATTTCTGTGCTGGATGATCTGCTGTTCACAGCAGCCCAGATTCACTTCCCTCCCATTTGGAGTGGCTGGGGCAGAGCAGAGGTGCGTGCTAAGGCTGTGGTTGACCTCAAGGTCACCTGAGGACCAAGCTAAAGTCTCAGTTCCCCTGAGCTGGACCCCTGCAGCCCTCAGCCCTGTCCCTCTCTTTGCTTCTTGCTTCCAGAGGCTTCAGTCTGGGCTACTTATCCCACAGCCTCCTGTTAACCCCAGTCCTCCACCACTTTTTCTTCACTGCTACCCGTTCTTTCTTTCCAGACTCCTCCTCCCAGTCAACCCTGCTTTGTTCTGTCTCCCAGCCCACTTGTCTTGAGTCATGTCTACATTTGGGGTGAACATGGCTGGAGCCTTGGAAAGACAGAGCAGCTAGAGGGGCCAGAAGGACTTGCTTTATGGGTAAGTGGGAAAAAAAATCTTCCAAAGGTTGGGTGATAGTGGGGTCAGGAAGAACAGAAAAGAGGTATGAACTTTATCTTGAATCTGATGGCAATCAGAAGGACCTTGATACTTGAGGTCATGAGTCAAACTGTGGCAAGATTAAGGTTTTAATATTGCTCAGTCTCAGTATTTAAGGTGGTGGATCTGCAACAAACTGCTGGATTTACTCCAAATGTTTCTGTAAAACACTTTTGGTTTCATTCCCTTTATAATAGTTATACTGGGATTTCACTGAATAGTATGCTCCTCAGTGGTGCCTGATTCAGATCCAGATTTATGAAGACATTTAGGTGCTCCTTCCCACTGATTAAGGAAGTAAAAGCCTAAATTGGTTTAAAAATCTGCCCTAGGGAGCTGCCATGTGTGTCTGGGCTCCCACAGCACTTTAAGATTTATGGCATAAAAGACCCAGCGAAGATCAGAGAAATTCTTTGCCAAACACAAATGGCAATGAGACATACTTTGAACCATCAGAAGTACTGCCTTTAATTTTCTTCTCTAAAGATCAGTGTCAATGAAGAATATACTGAGTCTGGGTTTGGGGGCCAGTTCTACAAATTGGGTCTAATGCTGCTGCTGTGAGAGCAACTGTTGTACCCAGCAGAAGCCAGACCAGATCTAAACAACTTACTCAGTGACACATTGCAGTGACTTGACACATATCTTCTCTGGTTTCTGTGGGCTCAGGGGGGAAGTGAAACCTCATGCCCACAGAGCAGCAGAGAGCTGGATTGCAGCTGGGCTGCAGGCACTGTGTGCCAGTCAGGGCTCACCAGCACTTCTTCAGCCTTTGGCTCTAACTGGAAAGTTGGGCTTCTCATGCCTAGATGGTGATGTGGGGCTCTCTGCGATACACCCATTTGTACCTAATGGGAAGGCAGAAACAAAAGATACTTCAAGATACCTGAGTGATTGTTTCTGTTTGATCTGATTAAACATATTACATGTTACAAGCAAAAAATGACCTTTTCAAACACATTCAATTTGTTTGAGTCCATTGGGCTGACAAGAATAAATAAAACCTCTCTTAATGCTTCATAATATCAATAATACCCCTGAAATCATACTGCACTTAATGAGCAATTTAAGAACATTAAATGCTGTGAACAATCAATTTACTGGGTATTATTGTGCTTCTGTTTATAAATGTCTAATTGTATAGATCAGACTTGCTTGTAGCCTGTTACCTTTGGTAGCCAACTGCAGACCTCATACTCAACACAGTAAAAAACAATTCCTTTATAAACCTCTCCCAGAAACAACAGCAACATCAGAGTTCCCAAACAACTCTGTAGGTTTTTGTTTGGCATCAGCATGTGGACCCCATCCATGTCCCCACCACCCTGTCCCTGTGCAAGGCAGCCGCTCTACACACAGGTAATGAGGAAGGCAGAGCTGCACTGGAGAGGGGAGCACAACACGCCTTGGCAAAGGTTTCCTATAAAGATCTGTCCTCTAGCTGCGGATGCAAACTCAAGCTGGTCGTGCACACAACTCCAGCATGCCGAGCCCACTACCCCTCGGCACAGCCAAATGTTTCAGCAGCTGCCCTTTTGTCCTGTTTCTTAAATAAACAAAGAACAGATACAAATTAATGACCTAAATTTATGGCAAAACACACTGCCTTCCCAGAGCAAATAGCCTTAAAAGAACAGATGTTAAAATAGCATTTTGTACTCAGAGAGAGAAAACGGCTACCGTGCAAATGGAAAAGCTCAGGATGTGTAGAAAAGAGAAGCTAAAGCATCTAATTGTGCCACGTCGCCTCCCGCTACACCACAAACCCCGTAACCTTCTGATGGTGCCTTGTACAGAATAATTATGCTCCCTGGGGCATTCCCCATCCCTTCCTGCCTCCTCTTACAATCCCAGTAAACTTTCTCCTTTCGTTCCTTTATATTCCTTTTGGAGATGAAAAGAGCAGAATGATCATTTTGCCAGCACGTTAAACAGCGACTGGCAATCCGGTGCTGTAATCCTCAATGTAATTTAGCCTGGAAGAATTGTGCTCCCGCAACGCACCATCTCAACAAACCATTCCTTTGAATTACCTCTTTGTTTTACCCCGAAGGGTGCATTCACCATGCAGGAGAGATTATTTCTCATTAATTTTTATGCTGAGAATTATCTTGCCAACACCTATATTTAAGCACTTGTTAATGATATCCATGTGCAAAAAAAAAAAAAAAAAGAAAAAAAAAAAGAAAAGTAATTAAGATGGATAGAGGCTTTGGAGAGGGGGTAGTTATTTTGCTATTTATTTATTATTTTTGCACAAAAGCAGAGGGAGACACAATTATGCACAGGAGGTGAATGTGCCTTTCGGGCGGGAGCAGTCTCTGCCATCCGGTGCCGGCAAAGGCAGGAGCAAGCGGCACCGGGTCATGGCGAGAGGAATTAAAAGGCATCTCTGTTTTCCCGCCCAGCAAGTGCATTCTGTTTATACTACACCACATTGTATTTCTAGTCTTACTCAACGTTTTAATATACATTTTCTTGTCAGGCATCTTGGCAATCGGGTACACGACTTGCAAGATGGACTGAGAATTCCACAGGTGGACTGATTAGTGGGTGGCATTTCTGAGCTCCAGCAAGCTGTTAGCATTATGTCTGTTTGCTTTAGGTACAGATGTGAAATGATTTGACAGTCAATCTCAAAGTGTGTGTGAGTACTTGGGCTTTTTTTTGCTTTTTTTTTTTTTTTCCCCTTCTTGGTATGTCAAACTCTTCTTATAATACAATCCTCATCCGTCTGGTTGTCCATTGAAAAAGCATCCCCCCCGTACCCCCCTCCTGTAGCCAATCTGGATGAGTCATGCATTATTCAGGAGATATAATTTGTAAGTGTCAGAAGTGGCTTTGGTTTTTTTTCCTGTTCGCTCATTTGAGGACCACAGCTGTCGCGACCAAGAGTCCTTGCCGGGCACGAGGGTTATCCCATTGCAAAGGCGAATTGTTTACTTCGGGTAACTTGTCCGAATGTAAGTTTCCTTAACAAAGCCATAGTCGTAAGCAAATGGTGTTTGACAAGTGGAATTTTCTGTTGACTTGCTCATTTCATTTCCTTCTTTTGGCAGAAACACTTGGAACTTGATTTTCTTGCAGTTACTATGAGCCCAGAATAATAACTCCTAAATCAACACTGAGGAGGTGGAAAGGTACAACAACACAAACACTCAGTAACAGTCAGGACAGCGACATGGAAATATGAGTTGACATGCAGAATAACCACAAGTGGTGCATAATTTATTGATTGCACCTTGTCATGGGAATGATGAGCTCTCAGCTAGAGGAATTATATTTTATATATTTCACAACTTTGGGGAAAAATATAAATATTATATATACAAACTGCATATACAGTAACTAATGGATAGAGCAAGATTCCTATTTCCAGTTAGTGAAAAAATTATGTGCATCACAAGGCAATGTTGTCTGGAGCCGGGTAAGCTCAGGAGAGGGGAGGCAGGAGGGCGGTGAAGGGGGATGCAGGTCCTGTAGCACTGCTTGGGTGTTCAGGTGGACATGGTAAGGTTAGAGTCACTCCAGTCTTAAAATTTCCCAAATGCTGGAAACCAGCTGTATTTTTTTGTAAACACTAGGTTTAAAATTGCTTTACATTTCAATATAACGTTTCAGTTGTGAAGTATTATATACATGAACTCGCAAGAAAACTGCAGCATGAAGCAGTGTGTGGAAACCAACCAACTGCCCTGGAAAAACAGGGTAAAAGGTCTGAGAACTGTCTATTTCTTATCACCTTTAAAGCTTTCAACCAGGCAGACCCTCGAGCCTCCCTGGCTAGGCACAACCCAACAGCTTCTTTCTCTTCTCATTCTATTTGTTTTCAGCGCCAGGAGAGCTGCTTTGCTCCCAGGCTGGGGCTGCCCCCCTTTCAAAGCTGTTGCTGTTTCCTCCTTGTTTTACTCACTGGGTAAGCAGGGCACCAACTGAAGCAGACTGTTCCCTGTCTCTGGCAATCACACCGCCAGAAGAGAAGACACAGCCGCAGCACTGTTTGCTGAAGGACGGTGGCTAAGTCTCAGGGTGGGTGTTTGACGAGAGAAACACATGTATGAGGACCACTGGCTGCTCCACCAGCAGTACTGACTCGACGGAATGGTTGAAACCCACAAATAAATGAGAAATCTAAGTGTTCACCCTACATAGGTTTCTTCCTTCAGGAGCAGGCTAAGAGGTTAACCAAATGAAAAGTCAGCTTCCGCTGCTTAAAATAAATTTTTTCCTCTTTCTGCATTGGAAAAAACTGTAAGCGGTTTGATTTCTGCTGATTACCTACTACAGCACTCGAGTTACAACCCTGGAGTCAAAGCTTTCTCCAAGTGGAAAAGCTGTTTCTCCAAGTGCCTCTTTTTCAGTGCTATGAAGAAACATGTCAGAGGAGATACGGCAAAGCACTCCAAATGAGAAGCAGGGGCTCGGCTCGGTACTTGCTGGTATCAGCAACAGATTTGTCTATATCACCTTCTGCAGCTAGGAAAGTTGCTGCCGTGCATTTGCCATTTAAGTTGTGAGCTGGTTTCATGCTGCTTAAGGAACAGCTTAAGTTGGAATAAAAGCAGCTTCATGGGAAGAAAGCAGTAACAAAGCCTTGGGTACCACAAAATCACAGCAGAAAAGTGCTCCTCGCTGTAGCTAAAATGAAAGAGCCTTCAGCAGAAAGCTGGTGGCCCTGCTCTAGAGAACAGCAGCTACTGCCTGGGTGACATGCACTTTGGTTTAAATGTGCTCAGGGTCCACCCTGACTATGACACACATTTTGCTTTATTTTCTCCCTTCAGACCCAGAAATATGTTTACCATCCTGCTCCAGACGATATATATCTCACCATTTCCCATGATTTACAATTAAATCTTGTCTCACAAGTGGAAATAATTTCTGAACTGTTTTTATGTGAATGTGATGGAGACCTATGACTAAATATCTCGTTTATTATTTTGCATTAGTCTTCTGACTTCTTATGAGGTTTCTCTATGTTAAAAATAGAGAGCACTTCTGTTAAACACATATTTCGGATGACCTTCTCAGAATAAGAAATTACCAGGCTGAATGCACCCAGATGTGAATCACAATGAGTATGTGGAGGGCTGCAAGAGTAAGCAAAGGCCACTGTGCAGATGCCACTGAGGGCTGCAGGGAGGGAAGCAGGGTGGGAGGACACAGCCTCCCCCACTCCCCGGCCGCTTCAGAGGCACCCGACGAGCAGCCAGCAGCAGCTGACTCACCTCGGCGGCTGCCACGGCTCTCTCTGGCAGAGATAAATTCCCTGTGAGAACCGGGTCTGCCTTTCTTAAAGCAGAATTATTGAGTTGCTGGGTAGGGAGGTGCATTGGGTGGGTTCCCAGGAAGGAGGGTAGATGTGGGCAGCAGGGCTTTGTTAAATGGCCAGGCTTTGCCCTGCTGAGCCCGTGCCGTCCCTGGCGTGCGGCTGGAGCCCAGCTCCCTCTGCTCAGCACAGTTGTCTCTTGCTGTGCTGCTTATTCACACATCCCAGCTCGCTCCGTCTAGCTGCCTGGGTACCGATGCCAGGGAAGCTGAAACACCACAGGCTCTGCAAGCCCACCCAGACCATAGGCTCCAAAGTGCATACTGCTGCCTCTTCCTCTGAAATTAATATCTCAGCTCGCTAAATTAAAGCAAGTGGGGTTTCACCCAGGCATGTTGTGATCACACCTCCAACTTGCAATATAGATTTACCATGTAAACTGCTAAGCAAGGTACAGTGCTTTCCCAGCAGGAGAAGACAATGTCTGCCTGCAAGGAAAAGGGTGGGTGGGCAAGGGTGCGGAGCCCTTCTCCAAACAGCTCCAGGGCACCTGTCCACACCAGCACAGGACAGCTGGTACACAGAGAGGAGGCTACATGAAGAAAGATGTTTCTCACCTGGACAGCACTAAAGTCAGAGGCAGAGCACATGCTTTATAAAGAAGGCAGAAGCCACCATAGCCGAGCAAGGTGAGGCATTCAGGTGGAGCACAGAGCAGGCCAGTGCCAGGGCTGACTTGCAAGCCCACTGCTGCGGAGGAGGCTGTCCCACGATATCCAACAAATGGAGTATTTTAGGATTTTTGTGCATCTGTGCAGAGCTCAGTGTTTGCAGGTGGGTAGTTTCTTCTGCTCAGCCCATTGCTGCGCCTCTGCTGAGTGCTCTTCAATGCAGCTTTGTCTGCACCCAACGCACTGCTGAGGCTGTTGGGTTTTTATTCTTTGCTTTTAAATCAGTAGACTTGTTACCATCTTTTAAAAGTGTGAATAGCTGCAACAGAAGCCATCAATTAGCACAAGCAAACAGGGCCAAAGTCCTTCCTTCCTCCTCCCCCACAGCATATTGTGTGGAGAGCTGTGCTCTTCTACTTTGGAGGCTGCTGGAGAGGCTCTGAAGTTGAGCGGTCCCACTGCCGCCTTTGCATCTGCTCTAGGACGGACAGTACGCTCAGTGCGAGGGAAGCAGGATGGGCTTTCGGCACTGGCACCACGACAACGGGAGCGAGACCAGCTCAACAGCAGCAGCAAAGGAAGGCAATTTTTTTCCTCTTTCTGTTCCAGAGAGCCTTCCAGGGCTGAGGGAGGTTGCCAGAGGTTGCCTGGGTTTTTTCAGTGCCATTCCCCCTTCCCAGTATTCAAGAAGCTATGAAGGGAAGCCCCTCCAGCAGCTTTGCTTAATTACTCTGATCTGTGGAGAGGCTAGAAAAGCCTCTCTGCTGAATAGTTTGCAAACCAGACCGTGCGTGCCAGAAGATTTCTGTTGATTAGATGATGCAGAGTATTAATTAGAATATAGATTATATGCAGGGGCTTTACCGTAAGTTTGCTGCCATTTGGTCTGGGCATGTACATTTCTTGCCACATTGCTTCTTCTCCGAGAAAAGCAGCCTCTTGGAGCCAGCCCGGCTCTTAACACAGTTCCCATCCAGCAAGAAGGAGGCTATTGCATTGGGTTGTGAGTGAGAGTGCTATTCCTTACCAGCCTGGTGAAGGATGCTGAGAATTACTGTAACATTGGCCAAACCCCACAGAAATGTGTAGCTTGTGGGTGAGCTCCACCCCGCCTGCCCAGCCTCTCAGCCAGTGCCACCATGCCACAGTCAGACGAGTCTTCAGCCAAACCAGACATGGGAAGTGTAGTCAAGTGGCCACTGATTTAAGTGCCAGCACACACTTGGCACAGGCTGCCCCGAGTCCCTTTTCAAGCCACACCAAATACAACCTCCAGGGCAGGAGGGTTGTTCCAGCCACTGATTACTTTGTGTTTGCTGGGGCCCTGGGATTTGCTTATCCAGTTCCCTTGGGCCACACTTGGATTGTCTCTTTCTAAATGCAGAAGGACATCTGGGATGCAGTTACTACTGAAAAAAATGTAATAATTTTTCAGATCACAGGGCAAATCAATGACCTGTCTCACCTGCTGCTCTTGCCGACAGCCACAGGTCCTTGAGAGCAAGGTATGAGAATCCCATTTGGGGCATTTTGGGAAATATGTGGCCCACAGGGGACATTTTTTTCCAACCTTTAGCTGGTTTACTTACTAAAGCATGATTTATAGCTTATTATCTGCATAAATATGTATTTTTTCTAGATTCTGTAACCTTTATATGCTCTTCCAAGAACAGGTACCTTGTGGCACAGTGGTTTATTACCCATGCTTGGAGAAAATTTTTTAGTGCTTATGTGTCAGTAAGTAGAAATTACAGTCTCGCAGAGAGTGAACAGAAGTATTGGGCTTATCTCTGCTGTGCTATTCACTGCCTTATGTACCTCTAATGCGCCCCTCTTCCTTATCCTATTTCTAAATTAAACAGTCATTCTGTTTTTCACATCTCTCATTATATATAGAGGTCTTTCCATATGTCTAACATTTGTTTGAGTCTCAATACATCATACCATGTAACATGCTGATTCACAGAAATCTTATGTTCTGTAATGACCCAGCCTTTGAAATCTGCCTGCATTTTTAAAAATCTGGATCAGATTTTGACTTATCAAATGTTATCTGACAACCTCTTAATCAGTGATTGCTAGGATTGCTTTCAAGTAAGATTTGACCTCAAGCTTTCAGGTTTGATTCAAACTCAAGTTTATTAAAACCAGATACTTTGTTCAACTCTTTAAAAGGAAGATAAACACTGACGTGTTTGCAACTTGGAAATGTCTTGCCATTTCCCTTGATCACAGCTCATTTAAAAGCAGGCAAACTGGCCACTGCCCCTTCCAAAATACCACCTTCATATCTGAGAGCTGCTCTGCCTTCAGATGGTTCCAAAGCCACTTCAGCCTTATGGACATCACACTTCTGCAGTGCAAAGCCTTGGGTTGTTAGAAGAGCTATTGGCAGCCCCTCATGAGGTGGCATGGGAGATGCCGAGCTGGGCAGGCGTGGAGCCCCTGCTAGTACTGGGCATCCACTAACACCATGTGCAGTTGCAGGTAAGGCATTTCTGGTCCCATGCACAAATGGAACTCTCTGGAAAACTGGCTAAGTAAAATGGCATCTGTCTTGCTTGGTGTTTGCAACTGGAGATACTCAAAGGCTGTCTGGACCTGGTCCTGGGCAGACTGCTTGAGGTGACCCTGCTTGAGCAGGGGGTTGGACCAGCTGACCTCTAGAGGCCCCTGCCATCCTCAGCCCTCCTGCAATTTCTGATGCTGTGGTAACACATCAGCCTCCCCTCCTTGGCTGGTCACAGCAACGTAATCATCTACCAGCACTGTGGAGCCATGTATGCTGCAGAGCCAGTGTGCGTCTGTAGCACGGGTTCCCTGCAGGGAGGAGAGCTGTGGCCTGGATCTTCTGTGGGCTCAGGCTCTGCCCCAATCAGGGCACCTCCTGCCCCCCAGGATTTACTGCAGGTCAGCACGTCTGGGCCAGAAACAACACATCTGTCACATTCTCAGCTGAAAAACAGCTGTTGCTGAACCTGATGAATATCAGAGTTACATACAGGTGAAAAAGTTGAACTGCTGTAAGTGTAGCTTTGCCTGTGCCCACAGATAATGCGGTGCCATGGTCAGACATTGATTGTACTGGGGCCACAGGGGCATTTCGGTGACACATTCCTGCTCGCGGTACTGAGTCTCCCCATCTCATTCAGGATGTTGCAGTTGCAGCAGGCATTGACTCACAGGCCACTCCCATCTTTTCCATTGTGCTATTCATTGAAAAATTTCACATCTCACTACCTTTGCTTGTAACATTAACTGTGACGGGTTGTGTCTTCCCTGCACTGAGGTCCCTGCACATTCGTCACCGTCTGTTTGTTCCCTGTGACGCCAGTGTTCAGATCAGCATATGACAAAAACTGTCCAGACCTAGGAGGTTTCCTGTGTGCTTATTTCCCAGCTACTCTGCAGTGCAACCCACCCTGACTTCCATATTGCTTTGATATAAAAAGGTCATTTCTTCGTTGAGACCTTCTACCTGCTGTCTCTTTTTACATTTCACACACCTATGGATTTATTTCCTGCTTTTCTTGGCCCCATACCCTACTCATACCAATTATTTCAATGTTCCTCACGTACCAGTCCTCCAGGCCCATCGTAGAAAACCATTTGCTCTTTAAGAAAAGAATTCTCTGTTAACTGAAATAAGTTGCATTCACTCTTACTGGCCACAGATTGCCACAGTCACTGGCTTAGGTTCATCTTTATGTTCAGGCAACTGATTTGTATGGTATTGAAAGGTTTTGATCTCTTTCTGGGGTGCTGATCATTGAGTTCTAACACAAAGCTCTGGTTCAGCACCATCCCTTTAGTGTTTTTAAACAGGGCTAGGACTAGAGATGGGATGGTTCAGTGCTTGGGACACTGAGAGGCAACGCAAGGGACTGTGCTGCAATCTCTTTTCTGGCACCGGCTTCCCGCAAGGCTTGGAATGGTCACTTGATCTCTTTGGCTCTGAGTGCCCCAGAAAGGGCTCACCAGCACAGTTCCACCACCCAAACACAATTACAGCTCATTGCAGCAGGCAACGGCTTTTTTCTCAGACATCCTTAAAAAAACCCTGCTCCCTGAGTGTAATGATCTAACCCAGGGGAAGAATGTTTTATCCCTCCAAATGCAGCCCCTATTATGCTGTGATCAGCAGAGGTACCGTGACAAGGGACACAAAGTATTTCAAACCTTTTCTACTTCTGTGGCTTGCCAGGTTTGCATGGAGAAGTTTTGCTGGCGTAGCCTGGGCCAATGCATCTCCGAACCTTATGCACGAGGGACAATAGGCAATCCAGGCCTCACAGACTATTTAAGAATAAACTCCAGACTGTGAGCTGCTCAGACATCTTGGTTGTCGACTGCATATAGGTGCCATCCTAAAACTGTGAAACTGAATACCCTTAATTTAAAAATTCATGCCCAGATCTGTGCTTTGCCCTTCATCCTTGCATTTACAGAAGGCTAAATTGAGATCCCAGATTTTACATCCAAACGCAGAAATGTTCACAATTCAGGCTCCTGCGAAGGCTTACAGACAAGCACATTTTAAAACTGCATCGTGTAAACTGTTTATGTGCTGAAAGAAAGCCAGGGATTTTGCTAATGACAAAGAAATTGTTCTCTCCTCTGATAGCTGGAAGAATCCCTCTAATGACAATAAACCCCCTCTTTTGCAATTTGCTTTGGGTAGATGGCAAGATTAAAGAACAACCAGCCCAGCTATGATTTTTCAGATTGCATAAGTACCTTAAAAAGATGTTCATTATCTAAAGTGACGCCTCTTCCCTAATTGCAATGCCACTATTATACGAGATTAATTTTTTTTCCCCCCAAACCCTCATAGGCAGTAAAACCACATTTTAGCTTCAGGAGCGAGCCTTGCTTGGAGAGGTAGTGCTTGCTAACGGAGATGGGGGCAGGTGTGGGTCCCCCCCGACGGCTGCCTGTGCTGTGCTGCGAGGACCGCTCCGCTCCTGTCCTCACCTCACCCCGTCACATCCAATCTGCTGCCCCAAATCACAAATGGGAATAAAAAGAAGTGCAAAACCCTCGACTGGGAGGCGGTTGCAGAAAAAGCTGAGGCTGACACTGAAAACCAACATCTCCGGCAACTTGCACACACCAAGAAATGTTTGTTTGTTTGCTTCGACTCCCGCTCCTCCTGTTCATTCAGCCCCTGGTATGGTGCCAGGGCCTGGCCACATGTCCCATCCCAGTGGGATAGGGCACCACGCCGGAGGGGAGCAGCCGTGGCTCCCGCTCGCCGTCAGCCGGGCGATGCGATAGGTCACGGGCTGGAAAAAACTGGGAGCTTTGCCGTCACCGTGCGGAGTTAGGCACAAGGGAGGCTGACAGCATGCCTGCCCAGCCACCGCGGCAGGCAGGAGAGCAGCCTGCTTGCACTGGGGCTTTTCTTCCTGCAGGGATAAAGGTGGAGACAAAGCGTCTTTCATGCCCAGCTGCGTCAGGAGGAATTAGTCCCTGGGCCAAAAGGGCACCCATCGAATCGCTGTGAGCAGGGTGGCCGCAGCACCCCAGGGCCGCTCCCATCTCCGCGGGGCAATACACGGCACAGGCAAAGTTTGCATCGAGCCCCCGACAGCGTTTGTTCCTGCCCTTATCCAGGCTCCCGGCTGCCACCACCATCAGCAAATCGGCTCTTTGGTGCCCCACAACTCACCCACATTTGCAAGTGGCTGTCAGCGTACAAAAGTGGCTCTGGAAAGAGACTGTAACCCCCTTCTATCAGCTTGCAGAGCATCAGAGTTATTGGGGCAATAATTTATTTAGGTTTCTGTTTCTCTTTGAAATACCAAAGTATAACATATGCATCCATACATACACTTGAAATTGCTGGGAACTCCGTAAACCTTGTCATTTTAATCCTGTTATATGGTTTATATTTAATTGGTTGCTAGTGAGAGGTGAATATTTCACAGATCTCCAAAAGGAATGAATATTGTTAATCAGCTCATGTAGAGAGGGAAAAGGATACGTGTCCTCTCTCTAAACCAGCATTTCACAGCGCCACACAGGTTCCAGTTACTGCAGGACTCAGTTACCCCTTGAAAAAAGTTGAAAATTAATCCAAAGCTAAAGCAGTGACATGATTGTATTCCCATTACGTTCCACTTAAATGCATATGTTTACAGTATCCCTTAATAATAATTATTATTAAACATAGTAAAATACTTCCGAACTTGGCTCATTGCATCGTTGTACTTCTAGTGGAAAAAAAATTATCTGAAGCCCTGTCAATATGCCACTTCCTCCTCCCCCATCTTTTAACAGAAGCAGCCTCCAGTGAAATAATCCAAGCTGTGTTCAAGAAGTTGGCAAGTGGGTCCAATTAAATGTGGTTTTAGTGTATTCTGGCATTTGCATATCTAGTTTGCCAAGAAATAATGTTTTAGAAAAAAACCCACCCCACACCATAAAAAAAAAACGCACAAAAAACCCCTGCATTAGTCCAGACAGAGAGTGGATGGTGTGATGAATCAATGAACTTTGTCCTACGAATCACAGTGGTATAAATGAATAAATAAATAAATAAGTAATTTTTATCTCATCTATTGCCCCTTTTTGGCTGACAGGCTTTACAATAATCTGAATGTCCTGTAAAAGAAAAAATACAGAGGAAATATTAGAAAATTAATGCAGCAGAAGAAACACCAGCTTTAATATTTAGTGAATCATTTAAAAACTTAAATCACAATGACCTTTATTTAACGGAAATATTTAATGCCTTCGCAGAGCCGTTCTCCAGATAAACAGTGATTAAATAAAGCAGTCCATCAAAACAGCGCCTGTTCTCCAGGACGCAGAGCTGAGAAGTCAATCGCTGTTTGCGAACGATCGCTCACCGCTGCTGCGAGCGGCAGCCCATTTTTTGTGGCTCTTTGCCTTCCCCTCACGAGAATAACTGCAATCACCTCCCCGGTACCCCAGCCCCCCTTTTTCCCTCTGCTGGTGGGTTATGTGCCGACCCCTGGGTGTGGGAGCTCTAACATCCCAGTGTCCCCAGGCCACACCTTTGCCATCACTGTGGGATGCCATCAAGGGGCTACAGGTGCAATCCCTCACCTTATTCATTGCTTCAACCCGGAGAAAAACCTCAGCAGAGGAAGGATATTTGGAAACAAAAACCCTACCCCAAGCCCCTCGCAAACCCTAATTCTCCACAAGGCTAAGCGTAAAATGATGTTTAATGTATACTGGCCATTCCTTTCACTCATTTATTCCATAGCCAGGACAACCTTGCTACAAAGCAAGGAGAGTTAATTAATAAAACGAGGCAGCGTGGGGTTATATGGAATCTTTAAAGCCTTTATCAGTTTGCCAGTCCATTAGCGGGTCTGCATTCTCCGCAAACTCCCTGCTCCAATATGTGCAGCAGAGCAGTTAATTTCTTTTGGACTCAGTCTATGGCACCAAGCTGGTTTTTTTTTTTTTTTGCATCTTTATCCAAACAAACTATTAAATAATCAACAAATAAGAATATTTAACCCAAAATAATGAGAGGAACGATCGCTCGCCTAAAAACTATAAATTAAAGCTATCCAGTCACAAAAGAAAGTTGAGTCATCCATTAAGCAACAAAGGAGAAGGAAAAAATAGATCTCACTCGGATGTTTTTGTGGCATTAGTTGGCTCGCAAATGTGCCCAAGCCAAGGCCTCAGGAGGATGGACGGCTGGAGACTGAAATTGCTCCAAGACCATCATTAGGCAAGAGTTTCCAAAATATTAGAGTATGCCCCAAAAAATAAGTAAACAAAAAGACGAGGGTCACTGTGTCCCTCTCTCTGACCAAAGTGTAGGGTAGGACCTGTCGTTTGGAGCTGGCTGTGGAGGGGGACCCTTCACCCAGCAGTAGCACACAGCCTGGAGAAATGCACGGTGCAGCTGTGATATGGCAAAGCCCAGCCACACTGAGGGGTCAGGCCACCCGGCACTGGTGCTGCAGCATCCTCACCCTTCACCAAAAGGCTGGGGAAGGGGGTGATGAAGGAACCTTCCTGTATTGCTGCCACCCCATGGGCAAGGACTGCTTCCCTCTCCTTCCCCATGAGGAGAGCAAGAGAGCCATGAACCTGCCGCCAGCCTCTGCACTGACTTGCCTGGCCTTGCTGACCATTGCCCTGTGTGGCTGCTGCAGGCTCAGGCAGCAGCAACGCTTTCCAAGGGAAGGAAAGAAAACCCCAATTTTAGGAGCAAACTCCCCTCCCTGTTCCCTCCTTCTCCTCACCACCCGCTGCCCGCTGCCAGTCATGCAGAAGAGCTGTGCTTGAA
>VZRN01006264.1:272707-296932 GCA_013397935.1 Dasyornis broadbenti
GGGGCCGCGCGGGTGGCGCGGTGCATGGCGGGACGGCGGCAGGTGCGGCGAAGTTCGGGCGGCCGCGGCACCGAGGCAACGCTGTCGGGGTGTGCTCCCGAATCCTGCTGTGCTCCCCGCGGCCCTCTATGGCCGCCTGGGCGCTGCTGTGCTGCCTCGCCGCCGGCGGGCGTGGGGAGCGTGCCATAAAGTGCTGAGACCGTGCAGTCATTAGGGGCAAGAGCATTACGAGTGTTGTGGACGTATATATGTATGCTGTGTATGTGTGTGTGTATCGTGCGTATGCAGTGTTACCTCAAGACCCAAGAGGCATCACCTGCCCTTACTGAGAACACATATTCGACTGAGATAAGGAAATTCTTTGCCAAAATTCACCGAGGGTTCCGTATCTAAGAGAAACTCAAGTTGCTGATGCTTGGTAACTTTAAAGAAGTTGGCTGCAGGAACATCTGGATTAGCATAAATCATAAGGATGTTGATGGGTGCTGCTTCAAGATGTACAAAAATAGAGTGGCTTTGCCTTGCCACATTTATGATTGGATAATTAGAAATAAGCACCAGTGGGTAATTAGGTGATTCATATCATACCCTTGTGTGAAACCCCTAGAGCAAAATCCCTGGGGTGTGTCCGGTTTGGCTGGGGCACTTTACACGGAAGAATAAATATTTACGTTTGCAATTCTGTGGTTTGTGTCCTACCCTCTCTTCTAGATTGGCAGCAGCCAGCTGTGAATTCATAACAAGAGTGCAACTACTTTGGTTTCTCTCTTCTAAGGAAGTGCTTTGCCCTGAGCTTCCACCTCAAGCCTTGAATTACTGTGGGTAATCCTTGTGCTTCCCGCCGTGGTGGGGCAGATTATGAGGAGCAGTGCCAGCAGGCTGGCATCGCTTGGTTTGTGTGTGTGCCCAGGTCTGCACGCTCCTGGGCAGCGCTGGGAAGGCTGGTGCCTGAGGGGGAAGCGAGCTCTCCAGACCTCAGCGTGGTTCACAGGCAGATTGAGGTCAACGGCTTTGGAGAATACCACAGCTTAATGGCGGGTTAGGATAGGGCAGTGGAGGCCAGGGTGGAAGAGCTAAGGAGTCCTTAGGAAAGGACTAATCCAAGGAGATTTTTGTATTTCCCGATCTCCCCTTCGATTTCAGGTAAAGAGTTAATATAGGGAAGTGTTTTAAAGAAAAGAATCATCAGAGGCTCGGGGTTTAAAGAGAAAGAACTCAGTTATGTATTAATAACCAAAACTGATCCAGTAGATATAAAAGCTGAAAGCATGTACTTCATCTCTTCAGTAATATGAAAGTGTTGTAAAGAAACATACTGAATTCTAGCTGTGCCTAATTGCTTTGACAGCACTGCTATGTATATCACACAGCAGCTAGCATCTACATGTCCATATGCTTCCAGCATTACGTTCATATATGAAAATATTAAATATATATATGTACAAAAGAAAACACTTTTCTCTCCATCCTTCAGTGAACTAATTGCTCAGACTAAGTGTGGAATTTTTTAACTATTAACTTTCAGTCCCTCTTAGATACTGGTACAATCCCATCATTAGGACTTCGGGTATTTTTTCCATTGGCATCCTGTTCCATATTTCATTATACCTGGAACTTATAGGATTTTGTCCTTGTCTTCAGGATACAGCAGCTCAGATGCTGACTCTTCATGTTTCCTGATGGTTTCCTCAGTGCTAATAATCACTTCATCTGAGAAAAAGCACTACTGTATTCCCTGCTGCCTGTCATTTCTTGAATGCCTTCCCTATAACTACTAAATGTTTTTTCTTTCAATTGCAAAAATAAAGGTTGAAAGTATTTTAACAGGAAATCCTTTTGAAAAGAGTTCTAAAGTTTAGTTTGTTTGGGGTTTTTTAAATCTAAAATATACAAGTAACTTACGCAGTCATATACATTTGAACTGTCAGAGAATGTGCCTGAAATGATTCCATTAACTGCGTTGTCCTAGATCTCTAAACTTCATGCTGCCTCTTGCTTCCTGGTGTAAGCCATCTCACCAGCTGCTCTGGGTTGGTTAGTAAGATCTCATTTTGTGAATATTTACTTGTACAAGTAGATCTTTATAGAGGGAGGCAGTTTAGTCATTTTCATAATACAAAACCCTTTGAAAAATGAGTCTGTTTAATGTGAAAAAAATCAAAGAATTTATTTGCTAAAGAGGACATTTAACAAATGGACTTTCTCAGATCCTTACAGACTTTTACAGGACCTGGAATTTAAAAATAAATGTAAATAAATTTTAATTTAATTACTGTTTGTACATTCTGGTCATTTATTATTTCCTCCTCATATACAAGAGCTTGCCTCCTTATGTTTTTAGATGTACTGAGAAAAAAATTACTGTATCTCATCTAGTATTTACAGTGCTGACTCCTGATTAAATCAGGCTGTGTTTTCTTTTCCATTCTATCATTGGCTATATGACCTCCAGCAAATCACTTTGTCTTTTTTGTGTATTCATACTGGTTCACCCTGGGGCTAGAGGTTATATCTTACTACGGTTATATTTAAGAGAACGATCTGCAATTACCATTATATTATGATATTATAATAAAACACTTGTTTTTACTGTTTCTAAATAGGAGATGGAGAGAAACAGAGAAGAGTGAGTGAGGGTAACACTTTAAGATTAAAAATCTTTTTTGGCAGTGAGTAAGACCTCATTGATTTAAACCTGGAACTGTTGACATTTGTCTGAGATTCTTTTTAATGTGAAAGGAACTCCAATTTTTTTTTTTTTTAAGTGCTTAGAGAGGTTTAAAGATTTAGTATTATGTTAAATATAGAAACAACATGATAGAAAGTGAATTAAGGAAAAAACCTATAGAGGGAAAACTCACAAATACCCAAGAGTCCAGTTGATCCTCTATTAGAAAAAATAATGTATGACAGGCATTCCATTGGAAGGGATGGTGAAGCCTTGTTGTAAAGGGACATAAACATCTGGCAGTACACCTGGTCTCTACACATATTTATAAATCACCTCAAGCATCCCAAGATACTGTAAAGAACACACACAAGAAAATTGAACTAAGAACATTCATAAGCCAAGGAAAATAAAAATTATCTCAATATAGCGTCGAAAGAAATGAGTCTCATTTACTTCACAAACACAGTTTGGAGAGACATGATGCAATTTTGCACTTCTTGCACCTTTTCACTTGCTGACTTTCATTTATATCCTCCAGGCAACAAGGAGGCCTGAAGGCCTTTGGCTCATCACCAATGCTGACGTTGCATCGTGGAGCTACAGGAGCGCCTGCAGCTCGGGCAGAGCCTCCCAGCTTTCGCCTCTGATCTGAGAACATCGAGGTTTCCTGGCGTCTTTTCTAACACAGTTTGTGTGGTGAATCTCCCAATATTGTTTGTTGCTGCTCAAGATTCATTAATACATACTGAGCTGCTTTGCAGATGCCAGCTTTGCCTGCTAGCCTTAAAAGAGTTTGTCGCGTTTGTTTCCGGAGCTTGAATGGAGCTGTGTGCTCTTGGAAACTCTTCTTGAGGACAGTCCAGCAGAAGAGCCTGAGCTGACAAGGGTCAAAGTGCATGTGACATTTGAGTCCAGAGCCATAGATTTCTAACATAACACAGCTACACTGTGAAACCAGATAAAAATCTGGCCCTCAATACTTTCTTATACCTATTGTAACACAGTTTTCTACATTTTCTTCAAATTGTAGAGTAGTACTGTGCTAATTACTGTACATTCCATTCATTTTGTTCTCCATGGCAAAAAAGAAATTGACAATGGAAACTGCTCATTTGCCACCAAATACCCCAGGTTTGTGCTCTAAAGGTTATTTCAAACCGTGTACTGTCACCCATATCATTGCTACTGTTTCCTTTGATAGGACAATGGAAAGTGGGTACTCTGGTAAATTAAAACTCTCCCAGAAAGTTTTGACTAATAGGACTGGACGTAAAGCAGCAAATATCTCCAGTATTATGTATGCCAGAGAAGTGAAAATTAGGATTTATGATCATGGCACTCCTGATTTTTTATTTTTTTAATTGCAGTGTAACTTAATTGATGGCAGTCTGGTTTTCATAAAAATTAAAAATTAAGTAGTGTTTGAAGCTGCCGTCACACATGAGGTTCAGCTGATGTCACCATGGAAGAGTTTTCTCTCTGGGGAACCAGTGCTGATGAAGTGCCAAGGTATAATACAGCCTTTGCATGAATTGGCTAAATGTGCATCTTGTTGTGCCAGAGGCTGACTGGATCAGTAATTCTTATCTGCCCTAGCTATGCTGGATAAGCATCAGGATGTACTCATCTAAGAGCTTTTCTTACCATGTGGGCCAAAACCTCCTTTCTCCTCCCAAATACTGTCACACATAGGAGAAGGAGCGCCGTGCACTGAGGTTTATCACCAAGGTGGCTGCTAACATTTACGCTGCAAGGACAGACAACACTGATAAACTTTCTTTATGTCCACGTGTCCTTTCCTAGAGCATAGGTTTGTCTAGTTTCAAGCTACAGCTTCTGCTTCACATGGGGATTATTAGCGAGGGCAGGGATTTCTTTGTGATGTCCCAAAACCGTTTCAAGGCTCTGCATAAAAATTTGATCATAAGAAATGGAATTGGCCTCATGAGTGGAGATGTGAACTGGAATTCAGGTGGATTTGTTTGTTGACTGTTATTGATATGCACACCATCACTGGAAGCAGAATTGAAATGTTTTCTCTCCAAAGACCTCTTCTTTTGGATACAAAGGCTTCAAATTTCCAGCTTAGGAACACCTGGCTGCTGGAGTCCAGTCTCCCACAACCCCAGTCAACCACGAACAGATGCTTAGTTCAGAAAAGAAGTACACCACGAGCCGCTGCATGCTCATGAGAACATGCAAGCATTATCCTAAAGATATAGAACAAACACAAAACCTCGAGTTAAAACAGAAGAGAGACACAAGTCATGATGCCCTGAAAGGAAGAGGATGGGAGTGGTGGTTAATTTGTGCTCTGAGCCCCTGCAGTGGCAGAGATGTTCTGGCTAGGACTCCTCAGAAGGCATCTAGATGTCTTCCTTTCACTAAACCTCCTGTGGTTCCTGCTGAGGTCGCGTGGGTGCGACTGGTTATTGTAGTTGGAATAATTCTAAGAAAGTTAGAAGGTGTACAGACTTTTCAGCTAATGTGGTGGCCCGCACCCGTTCTGTGGGTCTGCCTTCTCCCGAAGCTAATAAATAAAATGGCAACTTAGTTTTACAAAACCATTGGTTGAATTTTTCTCTCCTTGTATTTTTTTGTGTGTAGGTGTAAGCTTCTATGTATATTTGTGGGGTGCCCCTTCTACAAGGACATCCTGTAGAAACAAAATAAGTAATAGCCGCTATACTATTGTTTCACTATATTTAAAGCAGACCTGAAACACACAATGTTTAGCCAAAACCCTGTTAAATTTTCTTTTGCTTTTTCTGTAATTTTTTTCCTATCATTATAGATTACAAAGACATTTATGCCTAAACAGAAGCTGTCTTCTTCCAATCAGCCTGCTCTTTCTGCTCAGTTCATTCACTAAATCATTTAATCACCCAAGGCCATATGTTACCATCTTGTGTAAAACGGGTGGAAGAGAAAAAAAAATATGCAAAAATCTCTGCACAAGAGTGGGTGTCAGCATCCAGCATAGCTCCCACTAGGAAGCACAAAATATAAAATGTTATCACCAGTGAATGTGACTATGAAAATAAACTGAGACAGACAAAAGAAGGAGACAAGACATTGCAAAGGTGAAAAAGACAAGCTTTGAATATCAATTCTGGGTGGAAAAGTTATGGTCTAAATGTTGCACGTTAGTCCACATGCTCTTATTCTCAATATTCTGCCATTAATGTAATGCTCTGCTTTAATTAACTTGAAAGTACATTAACTCATGCTTACAGTCCTGTTTTTCACAATGCATGAGTCAAGACCTTGTCCCTGACCTGGTTCCATCTTCTTTCTCTCTGTCTCTCTGTCTCTCTCTGTCTCTCTCTCTGTACTGGTGCACATTTTGTCCCAGGTATTTTTGTGTGGAGTCTTGTGCTTTTACCACTCAGCTTCAGCTGCTGTTCACTGTCACAATTACTTTGCATGGCTTTCTCTCTTGGCAGATTCGCTGGGTGACAGACCCTCAGAAAACACATGACTCAGAGCAAGTTGTGGGGTACGTGCTCCTGTCAGGGAATGAGGAGGCTTGGGAGAAGCTAGAGGTGAAAAATCTTTTATTTTTAAAGTAAGAGAACTTTCTAGTTTTATGAAGGCACCTGTAATCCACCCTTTTTTCATACCTACAGGAAGCTATTATGTTTTTCCTTTCCTTTGAGCTCGTGACAGTGCTGCAGTTGGAGATGGGAGAGCAGCTGATCAAAAAGCCACTACCGCTCTTCACTTGTAGAGACTCCCGGAACAGGGGCATAACACTGCAGACTGCAAAAGAAACCCCTTCTCTAAAACTACACATACCACTTTATCCTAAGACTATGAAAGCATAAAAGATTATATTTTCATTTGCATGGTTTGCTGGTTTTTATTTGGCAGCTACAATAACAACAGGCTACAGTGAGCCCATAAAACAAAGTGAGAACAGCAGCTCATTTTTGTGGCAGAATGTAATGGCTATGGCTAAAGGGCTTGCATAATTCATCTTAAACCCTTATGCCTCTATTTATTGACTTTTAAATGAAAATTAAACTCTTAGAGCCATAAGGAGGCTTCTGGTATCTGGAACAGCATTTCGATGATGATATTTTTATCTGACACTACCAGCTGAAAGCTCCTATCAGGAAGTATTTTGCTGGGAAGACCCATGGCAGTGCGGGGCTGGGTCTCCCCTTCCCAACCTGCTGATCGGTGTAGACGGAGGGATCGACTGGCCATACCTGGGAGTCTGACCTGAGACGTGGCAACCATAAGCTGTGTTTCCATGATGGGAGGGTGGTCACTGAGGTGGCTGGCAAGACAATATTTATCACCTTGGCAAACTGAAAAGGTGAACTAAAACTGAGGTATCTGATTTACTCAAGAGCAGCTTGTGGTAAGATCAACTGTGTTACCTTTCCCAATATACAAGAAGACAAAAGATTCAGCTAACCACAGTGTTAGGGTAGAAAAAGGATTTTTATTTCCTGGAAGCTCTTAGAAGGTTATTTTGTTTGATTCTCAGATTTTTCTGTGATGTATCATTTCCCCCTTTTCTTTATTCTCTTGAAGATAGAGCAGACTCAGGAAGTGAATTGCTGCTTAGGGAAGTGTCCTGCCTCCAAGCTGACTTATATAGTAGGACATATGGCATAAGTTATATTTGGACAGATGTGAACAAGTAGTCAGTAGATTTGATAAGATTCTTTATTTAAACTAACTTGCACAGTGTCACTGTTCTACCGTCTTTTTCTCCTTCTTCGATCTGATCTTTTGCTGGTTTCAAGAATTTTGAATATACGTTACATCCAACTAGTCTGTAAAGCTTTAAATGTGTTTAAGAGCATTCAGTCTGACGTCGTCAGATTTTCTCACCACTATGACAGACAAATATCTGCTTTTGATGATAAAGCAGGCACAGATGATACATTGTATAAGATGCAAAAACCAGAGTGATTAACCAGACAGCCAAGTTCAATGTGAGTGATTCTTGTTGATTTGTTTAATTTGGCCCCTGATGCTTCTGTTTCACTGGTGAGGAGTTGAGGCACAAAGTAGTTCTGTATCTCCCAAGGGTAATATAGAAATAAAATTAAAAAAAAAAAAAAAGGATTGAATTAATTTCAAGAAGTCATGTAGTTCATCTTCCTGCCTGGATCACTGTCAGGATCATCTGTATCTGGGCTGTTTCTTTCTAAAGTTGGTCCAGCCTTTTTTTGGAAGTCTCTAGTGAAGGAGACCCCACCACCCACCCAGGCAATTGTTCCCACTTCTCCATCAGCCTTTCCAGAGATAATATTTTTCCTGGTGTCTTCTTGCAAGTATTGTTGTAAGAAGCTCCTTATTTCCGTCCTACCCAGAGTGATCATGCAGAAGAGTTTATTTCCTTTGCACATTAATAGCTCGTGTACTGGAGGCCAGTCATTGTACCTTGTCCAGCCTTGTCTTCCTTGGGTTAAATAGCCCTGCATGTTCTTTGTAGGTCGTGTTTCTCACATTGTATTTCATATCTTTCATCTTCTAGTTGGTCCACATCCTTCATGGCCATGCCCTGGCTATGGATCCTGCGTTTACACAATTTGTTATTCCTTGCAAAACAGAACATTTTGCTTTCATCCTAATTGCCATGCACCCAGCTCTTTTGGTCCATTTTCCTATATGCCGGGACCATTTTGAATGCTTCTTTCCTCCAGTCTGCTTGCAGCTCATTCCAGGATGGTTCATCTGCAAATTTAAGAGTTGTATTTTTAATCTGTTTATCTGTATCATTAATGAAAGAAATGAGTTGTATCAAATCTAGGTCAGCTATCTAGAGAACTGGACTCAATGTAGCCCTTCAGTTTGGCAGTGGATTTTTGGTAATGATCCTCTGTACGTGGCTTTTCAGCCACTCTTGCCACCACTGATTAGTTCTGGCTTGAGCATGTTCCCTGGTTTAGTTGCAAGCGCTTCAAGTAGGGCAAGGCAAACAGCCTGGCTGAAGGCAAGACATGGTATAGAATACCTCCCCTTCTTTCAAGACCTCATAAGCAGTTTCAGAGAGGAACTGGATTTGTTTAATATGCTTCATTCCTGTTTAATCAGTGTGAACTGATGCTCATCTCCTTGTTGTCTTCTAGGTGGTTTTAATGTGTTTAATTATTATGTTTGGTAATTAGCCCATAATTCCTTTTCATCCTCTTCTAAGGAGAAAACACCCCATTTGCCCCCCATGAGTTCTCAAAAATGACTCCTACTGATCAGGGTATTACTTCAACCAGCCCTTTGCTATCAAGAGGATGAAGGATAAATACAATACAAGCTAGGAAATTATGAGCACCTTATCAACGACTTAATAGAAACCCTTTGGTGGTGCAAAGGAGGGGTTGCAGTGCAGCCTTGCATCCCGACACATCCCTTTCTCACCAGCCTGAGCAGAGCCCACTCCCTCACGTTAGCTCTTAAACCTCAGCTCCGCAGAATTAAACTTTCCTAGCGTGTTATAACTCTCGAAAGATAGCGTGGGTGGGTGAAAAATGCATTCCTCAAGGCTTGAAAATGGATGTAAGTGGATATTTGGCATAAAGCTAACAAAGAGAAAAGCCATGGAAATGTATTAATTGCTACAAAAATGGGGTTTAACTGCCAGTGGTGGTTCAACACGTGGGTCAATAACTCGACCTAACGCTCACCTTTTGGGTGCAGGCATGTGCTGCATAAGCATATGTGCCATTTTAATTTCCAACCCCACTTTTTAATAGTTAAAAGCTAATTAAAACATACAGTGGCATTTTGAATCAATATAGCGTATGGACTGCTGCAAATTCTCTCATCAGGCGTGTTGCCCTCAGGAAGCAACATTAACTTCAACAGCAAAATAGGGCTGTGAGCTCATTAATCATCACGCTCACAGACAGTCTGGGAGGCAGTGGCAGCAGCTCCGCATCTTTCTGGTGGTGAAGATTGGATACAATGGTTAGACATGTGAAGTGTTGCACAAACATTAACTATTACAGCCAACTGTCTTTGAAATTGGCATTTATCCCCTCAGCTCTTCAGATTAAAAGCAGAAATGGGACCATGAGGTAGATTTTTTTCAGGCAGTAAATAAGAGTCAGGCTGCTGTAAGAACTCAGCACCCGGTGTCCTAATGCTGAAGTCCTCTTACTCGCCTGTAACAAAAAAGAAAACCCCCAAAACAACATGCCCCCCTATAGCCACTTGGGAATGTATGGGGAAGAAAAAAATGTAACATAAAGGAGGGAAGTGGAAAGAGAGTTGAGAAGAAAGAAAAGGAAACTAGGAGTCAGATGTAAAGCTAAGGTTAGAAGAAATTAGGCAGTAAAGGGGAGGAAATTGGTTTATGTGTAAAAATGTAGTCTTCAGTGCCTGTGAGAAGCTTTGAGATAACCTTCAGAGCACTCTGCTTTGATACAAGATACTCACTGGAACTGAAAACATCTGCCCTTGCAGCCCCTGTGCCCCTGCTCTCCAGTCACATCAGCATTGGTGAATGAGATAGGGCTTGCCAGAACAAGGCAGAAAAGGGTCCTCACAGACTCCTCTGTCCTAATCTTGCTGGTCAGTTTAGCATGATGCCCTCTGAAGCAAAGGTTCACAGACTCTCTTTTGTGCTAAAACCTCCCAAGCTGTGGCAGTTTTGTCCTTACTGCAACCACTTTTGTGCGGAGTCTGACAAGCAACATCTGAGCCGTACAGGTAACACTTTTTATTGGGACTTTGTGCTAGAAACATTCAAATTTTTCTTTCCATCAAGTCTTTGTTAAGCTTTAGAGCTTTTTGCTGGGTGTGTACGCTATAAAAGAAGTTAGTCCCCTCCTGAGTTGGTATGGATTGAAGGTGGACAATCAAACAGGGGACATAGCATTGTTCTTTGTTTTCCTCCTGTGCTCTCCTCCTCTGGTTCATCAGACCCCTCTCCTGCCCTGTGAGGAGAAGGAGAGCACTCTGTGCTGGCTCTCGCTGTGCAAGCTGGCCTGTGCATGTAACTTCTTCTGGGGGCATGGTGGTGTGATTGGGGACCCATCTTCATAAAATCTGGAGACAGCATGCAGAAGCATTAGTGATTGACAAGGACTGAAAGAGTGCCAGGGAAGAGAGAAGCTTCCAAATAAAGCAAAGTGCTAAAGGAGTGCAGGCTGCACATGTCTGACACTGCTGCTGCCTCACGGGGCAGAGACGTTCCCTCTGGTCATCCAGGAGGAAATATCTGCACAGTCCACACCACAGTACAACTTCTACTGACCAGCTGTTGGCATCACATCGACTGTGTGTGTACTCCTTCATCTCTGTCCCATATGGATCCATCGGTCCCATTTCCCTGCACATTGGATTTTATTTTTGTGCCGGGCAGCAAGTTTCATACCTCCTACTGTCACCTCTGGAACCATATAGCTTCTAATACCCCCTGAGAGTTTTCTCCTTTTTGAGGTGCTAGGGGCCTCGCTTCTGTGGTCCCTTTTTTTTAAGCAATTTTTAATCAGAATGTGGAAGAAAAATCTTGGAGGAGAGGTAGGTGCAGAGCTAGGAAAGGGGGGTGCCTGTAGGACCTGGCATGGTGAATCAAAGGCACCTTTCCTCCGAGTGTTTCAACAGGTAATTGGCTTGTGTTGGGGGGTCAGATATGGCCTGAGGGCAGCTGCTTGGAGAGGTCTGTCCTGCCATGGGGAGGCTTCAATATGAACCCTAAATTAAATTGAGCCTGTGCTCATAGCACCATCCAGGCAGGAGAAGAAAATAAGATAGTGTAACATAAGAGGGCACAGGAGAAGGATTTTGCTCTGTAATGGCAAATTACCCACTCAAAAATAACATAAAAAAGGGAGGAAAAAATTAACGAATAAAGTCTGCACATTATTTTAAATCACAGAAGTGTCAAAAATGGTAATGCCTATATCAAGGCTGCCCTAATGTAGCTTTAATTTGCATGCCATTGGCATTGATTTGATGTGAATATTTACTCTCCTATTCAATTAAGAAAATCCATAACTGCCACCATATTTTAATGTTAATGTATTTTTACACAGCTCTCTGTTTACCTTATTTTCTCTTCTATAACATTAACACTTTTTTTTGTTAAAAATGTGTGAAAGATTAATTTGTAGAATGACGGGATATGTGGGTGTGTAGCACAGGCCAGATGGAAGGGGTGTAACATGACAGTTTTCTTCTGTGGCTTCGTTTTGTTTTTATTGTTGCAAGCGAGCAAAGTATAACTAAAATTATCATTTCTTCTCTGGGCAAAAAGAACTAAGTGGTAAGTTCCTCTTTTATTCCCCATGGCTCTCAGTGCTCCCATGCAGCTGCAGCCCTGTTCAGAACAGCTGACAGGTTGATAAATATTTGTCTAAAACTCCAGCTTATGTATTTGAAGACCACTGTGATTTAAAGAACGGAATTTGTACTCAGGGTCCATAATTCCATATCGATGGAATAGATCTGAATTCAGATTTATTCATAAACAGAGCAATTTTGTGAGACTTAGTCTTCTCTTGGCTAGTAAGAAGGGTACATAAGGGTGAAAGCAGGCACCCTTAATACTGAAAAAAGGAAAGAAAAAGGAAAAAAAAATCTATCCAAGACAAAGCCTTTTAAATCTATAAAGCTCTCCATTCAAGAAAGCTTTTTAATTGTGGAAAGAGGGCTGTTCCAAGGCCAAATTCTAATTTACACATAAGTATTGTAGGAGTTTGGTATAGTAAATGTCCTTATTGAAGAATAAAGCAATTAGCACAGTAACTTGCTGTCATCTGGCACGTAAAGGCATTCCAAGAAAAAGTTAAGTGTTGAGGAAAGGAGAGAAATTCAGGACAGCATGTGGGAGAGGAATATGGAGGCTCCTTTTTATGCCACTCAGGAGAAAAGGAGGGGAGAGAAAACCCACTGCAGACTTAATCTGTTCCCTTACCTCATCATGAATTGACCCAAGTTTCTTCCCTTGTTTTAAGGGAAGGGGGAAAAAATGCAGTCATACCTAAGGTCTTACTTAGAGGCTAAAGTCCTGAAGCCATGATACCAGAAGCAATAGCTGTATGTTTTGCATCCTCATCCACAAATGCTTATTCTGCCCTGTGAATTTGCCCATGAGCACACATGTGCTTCATGAGCTTTGCTGATACTCCAGTTTTCTGTGTCAGTGCTACCCACTCCTTCATATGTGGGAAATCATCCTGTTAAAATGGTCACCCTTTTTTCCCCCACAGTCTGTCCACACAGATCTCTTGGCTCCGCTTTAATGCCTTGCAAGTACACCTGATGCAACACCTGTGATCTTTATCATGCTCTCAGCACTTTCTTCTGTATACAGGCCCACACCCCACCAAAAATGCTGTTACATTTACACAGCAGAAGACCTTTTTGCTTGTCATTTCAACCACTTTTGCTGTGGGTGCAGTTATATGTGTACTAGCAAAAGTACCTCCTTTTTTTCCTCCAGTTCTCTCGACTGACAGGAAGGTTTGCTCAGGTTTCAGACAAACAAGTTGTTTCTGTTTAACAATCATCACAAGTTTCAATCCAGAGCAGAAATTTCTGAGAAATTAAAAGAAGTGGAAATGGAATATTACAGTTCAAATAATTTAGCAATAACTTAATTTGATTTTCTTCTATTTGAGTAATAAAATAGAGCTGTATTCAATCCTCCCAACTCTCTTACTGCAGATGGAGGATTACTCCATTTTGAGTGTTTTGCGTACTCTAAATTGCTGGTTCTTTGTTGGGTGAGTTTGTAAGTAAAAATGACAAGGGTTTTGCCAATTTTTCTGTGAAAATACTGCTTTCTGTTGGTGTCATATCATTAGTCTGGAGCTTGCTGAATCAAGAATCCCTTTTCTTTTTTCTCTTACCCATATATTCTTTCAAACAATAGCAGGTTTATGCCCTAAGTTTGATTGACTGATAGCAGTTTTCTACTTTTCTCTTTAGTATTTCCTCCAAAATTAGGCCTTCCAAGTCTGTGAGATGTTGTTGCTTCTTCTCTGGTTTTTCAGCTCTTTGCTGTTTAGCCTCAGTTATGCACATAGAGTTACAAGAACTTACTGCAGAGGCATCAGCAGTTTATCTGGCCTGTCCTGGGCTTGGTGTTGCTGGGGATGTTTTGCTCCTATGTCACAATATGAAGTAATATCTAACCCTGAGGAAGTGACGCAACTGCGAGAAATGAGTGCACTCAGACAAATGTGAGAGCAGACTGTGGTTGTTGGCATTGCACATCACCCTTTTACACAACACCAGTTCAAGACTGGGTTTGTAGATGTGCAGAGGCTTTTGGGTGCTGTTTTCACAGCTCCTCCCCAGAGCTAAGTGGTGAAGTGCAAAGGTATCTCGTTACCAGGCCCCCACCAGGCAGGCAAGATTCACCCCAATGTGGTTTATACAGCTGCTCATGCCAGCCCTGTGCCTCGTGAGCCCAGTTCATTCACAAGTAGGTTTTGCTTCCTTGTCCAGTGAGAAACAATCGTCACAGAATCAGAATGTCTTGGATTGGAATGGGCCTTATAGACCATTTAGTTTCAGTCACCATGCCATGGGCAGGGACACCTTCCACTAGACCAGGTTCCTTAGAGCCCCATCCAACCTGGCCTTGAAGACTTCCACTTAGGACGGGAGAGGTGAGCTGAGTGAATGTCATCAGACAGGGGCAAGTGAAGCCTCGGTTGGAGATAGGGAGAACACAAGAAAATGAGAACAGGTGCCAACTCACTGCGCTTGCACTTCCACTACAAAGGCCCCTTGCTGCTTTGGGTATCTGTAAGGAGCTGGTCAGTGTTACTTGAGTCTACACAGCAATGAGCAGTAACAAGAGTAACTATCAGAAAGCAAAGGCTGCCTCTTTCCAGCTAACTTTGTGCATCCTGGCTCTGAAGGAGGTGCTGGAGCTGCTTCCTCTATGCCCACTGGCTTCCACCCACTGCTGAGGATACAGCAGGTGTTGGATGAGGAGATAACCAAGCAGGAACAAACCACATCAGCAGGCAGGAAGGTATGTTTGCCTGGGGAGACCTTTTGCAATTAAAAGTAGATAAAGCAAGCAAAAACCATAACAAACAAAAGCTTCCTCAGCCCAGGGGATTTGACATTGTCCCTGTGTCCAGGCAGGGAGCCAAGCTGCCCCACAGAAGTGCTTCCTGCAGCTTCCCAGTTGCTTTCACTTCACCCTCCTTCTCCATCCCTTTGAGGAAGAAGGAAAGCTGGAGTTCACTGCCTATTTAACAAAGCCATCTTATGCCATGCAATGCAGTACATGCTCTGCAGGTACACCTTATCCTTTCACTTGGCTGTTTTGGGGTAATAATTCTTTTCCCCTTCAATCACACCCACTTATTTTGAGATACTGTAGCTTGGTTCCTGTTTAAAGGGGATTGAAACCTAGGGGGTGGACCACGGGCTTAAAAACTAGCCCTGTCAACATTATTTATGTCAGTCATTAACTGCATAATTGTCTGACTTCATATGGATAAGTAGGTTTTAGTTACCTAGTACTAACACCAACAGAAGGGACCCACTTTTTCATTCTTAAAAGTTCCCAGGAAAACCCAAGGTTTCGTTGTTAAAAACTCATAGCTGGGTTAGGGTACTTTTTTTTTGTTGTTCTTTAAACATAAAGGTAAGAACCCAAAGTGAGAAATCTGTTTTCAAAGCTGTTAAGACAGTCACAGTAAGGGTTTGAGGATGAACAGGTACAGGTGGGCTTCAGAAGAAAAAAATATGCATTTAATCACTGTAAAAATATAAACAAACTCTGCCAAAAATCGAGGTACTGGGGGAAAGCAAGCAGACTATCAAGCTGCATAACCTTTTCCACTGCCGACTTCATACCTGATGTACAGGATTTAAATCAGTACTGAAAATATTGGTTACACAGCACATCTTCAGAAACTAATTTGTTTGTTGGGGTTTTTTCCCTCCTCTGTCTTGTATGTCTACTGCAGTTGCTGCAAGGCTGTCCTTGCTCCATAGAGGCAGCTGATGATGCAGGGGGATGGCTGAATGCTGGCCTGCTCTAAGTCCTGGGGATCCTAGAAATGGGCACATGCCTGATCAGCCCGCAGCCTCACCTGGGCCACCTCAGGAGGTGGGGCCAGTCGCAGTCCCTGAGTACAGCAGTGCCCAGCAGCCCAAGTGGGAGACACCTCTGGAGATTAGTCAAAGTCAAATTGACAGATTTTAGCAAGAGGCTGACAATTATTGTGCACATCTCCAAAAAATATTTCTTGCCCCAACCAAATGAACAGACACCTCTCAAGGCTGAGCAATAATGTCGTGCTTTCAAAGTATTCTCTGCTAAGGATTTTGTTCTCCTGATGATGGAGAGAGACCCCTGGGATCTGGCTACAGCCAGAGCTTTCCCACTTCACCAAGAACATGGGGCTACTAATAAGTTCATGGAAAGGAATGAACAAAGAGACTCCACTGAAATCACCTCTAAAGAAATACAGAATTTACCTCGGTTCCTTTATTTTAAAAACATTAGATGCTGGAACATTGCTGTTTCTTTCTTTGAGACCTTACTCAGCCTTGGCCAGGGCGGGTGACTGCACGCTCACCCTACCACCTGCCAACCTTCACTGGGGTGGGAGCCAGGAAGCAAGATCTAGCCTGGCCACCTCGTTTCTGGAGAAACAATGATTCCTGTCCTGCTGGACAGAGCTCATGTGGAGTGTGATAATTTGTTGATACGCTCCATAAAAGTTGACACTTCCAGACCGCATCCTCTGTGTTCATACTGGGTTTTGTAGGAACGGCAAGATGAGCTGCAAGAAAGTGACCTGGAAGGTACTCTGTTTCAATTGCAGTGCAAAGAGGAAGGGTATGCTGGAAAGTGTTAAATCGACATTAGCTGCCGCCAGCTCACCAGCAAACCTGTGTGTTCTTCAGTGACATGGGCGTTTCCCTATAGGAACCTCAAGGAGAAAGATCAAGTGATGTAGGTCATTGGGCTAGGACTCAGGAGGTGATCTAGGCTCTGCCCTCAGCAGATACCCTGTGGCATTCCCTACCTCGGTAAAGGAGGCTCAAGTTACCACTGCTGTGCTCTGCAGAGCTGCTTGGGATGTTCTCAGATCAGACGGCAATGAGCTCCACAGAAAAGCTTATAAATATATTAAATTTATGAACATTTACTGTACGCTGCACACTGAAATCTGCCAACACTAATCCAAAAGAATTACACATTTTAGACCTGAACATAACATACTGTATGCAGTAACTCACATCAGAGCAACCCATATGCTACTGTTAATGTGCCAACTGACACATGTTAAGCCACAAACATAAGAAAGGATTGGATTTCAACTGCATTTTTGTATTTCAGTTATTCCTTGGGTCCATTATTTTTATTCACCATTATCTTCTCTCCTCTCTCCAGACAGACTGCTCTCCCTAACACATCTTCCATTCCCCTACCAGATTTCCTGCTAGGTAGAGACTGCCCTGGAGACAAAGGGACTAACATAAGCACATAGGCCGGGAAGCACAGAAATAGCACCCCCCCTGCAATAATCTAGGTCACTTAATAGCCTACTTTCAGGGTTCTCGGTGAACCCTGTACCCACTCCTGCTAGGCAAAGAGAAACCCTGAGAAGAAGTGGGTGGATGAGTAGACAGCCAGCCATCCCAAGTGTCAGATCTGACTCCTCGGGAGAGATGCGTCGAGGATGCTCTGACAGAATGTGTCTGAGCTGGAGGCAAATGTTTCTGTATTACATTCATGATACAAGAGTTCTGCCACCTTGCAATGTGTGTGCGCTGTTGCTGCTTGATGGTAATAACTGGATTTTTCCAGGGAGTCGGTGAAAGCACCCCCATGCCATTACAATAATTAGGTCTCAAGAAGATTTCTTGAGCTAAGGTAATCCCCCAGAAATCAGTAAGTTTTACCTAAGGCAAGTCAGAAGCAACTGCAGGAGACTTGGAGCATAAATGTGCCCCATGTAGCAGGAAAGAACCTGTTTCTCACCTTTCAGGTTTGTCAAGGTGTGATACCAGCAATCGGAACATGCGACAAAAGACCAAACTGCCACCAGCTTCAGTTCTCCTCCCCAGTGAGCCAAAGCGATAGATTTGCATGGGGTTAGTACCAAAATTTGTGTGAAGGATGCAATTTCATTATGTAAGCAGGAGGGTTTAAAATAGGAAGACCAAAAAGAAGACAAGAGCACATGTCATCAAGCATGTTTCAACCATAAACTTTCAGTTACCTTATCAGATAAATACTACTTAGGGAAGCAACTGATGTATTTTATGTAGAGCAGCTACTGAAGGGGATCTGAAAGAGAATTAAGTGATAGATTCCGCAAGTATTTGGTAATGCATCAATAACATATTGGAGAACCAGACACCAGAGCCTCTTCTTGATTAAAGGAAAGCAGCCGCTGGAGTCTCAGAACTTGAAAAAGTGGCTAAATGTGAGAAACCAGAATTTGTCTCCCTGCTAGAGCTGACCTAGTGTGAATTGTGAAATGAAGGAAAGAATAGCTGGCTTGTGTTTAAGGTGGGAGGTGAGACCACACAGTAAAAATGTCTTCCAGTGCATCCTCTTTCTTTCTCTGTCCTTTCGGCCTGTGTGGGAAATGCAGTGTAACTCACAGCGGCATGTGCTGTGAAAGCTAATAATACCCTGGAGATGATGGAAATAGCATCCTTGAGGTAAGAGCTTGCACTTTAATTTCAGCACAGAGAAATCTTATGGGATTCCCTTATTCAGAGTTATATACCTCACTCTTTTCTAGAAACTTCAAAGTCTTTTATGTTAAAGAACCCTTTCATCATGTCCTCAGACTGGCTTAATTAAATTTAGGAGACTTACTACATTTTTATAAAATGAGCAGAAAAGTGCCTGCCATTTAAGCATAGCCCTACATATAATTTTATTTTTTAATATTATTCCAACTTCTTTTATTTCAAAAATACATATAAAATTTGGATGTGAATGACTGCAGAGCCTAAACCCAAAGAGATTAGGCATGTTGATAGCCCTGCACATAGAAGTCTGGAGAATTCAGGCATTTAAGACTGTTCTAAATATAAGACAGTGGGCTATCCATCAATGCTAACTTTAATTTGATAAAAACAGCTCCCTGAACTTTCTTTCTAATTAGTAAGGAGGGAGGTACTCACCTGAAGTCTCTTCATTAGACCTGTGGTCCACAGCCCTGCCCAACTCAGTGTCCAGGACAAGACGTCCCATCTTGCCATTTCCACAAGGAAACAAAGCAGAGAATAGCTGCTGAGCAACATAGATATGATAGAAGTATTTGGAATAGGCTACCACGAATCGTCTCCAGAGTGTGTTCAAGACAATGCCTGGTTTTCTTGCCTAACGTACGTGTCTGAGAAGGTGAGATGGGTCACCATGTGCAGTAAATGTTTGAAGTTCAGTAGTGCCAGTTCAATGGCTGGCAGAGGGTGTGATGGACAGGAGAAGAGCCATGCTGTCTCAGAGCAAGTGTCCATCTTGATAAATATTCTGCTCTGAGCAGTGACCAAAATTTGTTGCGGGAAGACTATAAGAGCAGGAGGAGCAGGTAGTGAAACATCCCCTGTAAGAGTCACCCAGCCTCCAGCAACCTGCAGCTCAGTGACCTTCTGAGCCAGAGGTGGGATCTTGGAGTCCTCAGTGGATTTTATTTTCCTCTGTGATTTTATCTGGTTTCTTCTTAAGCCTACATAAACTTTCAGCCTCCTGTGGCAGACCATCTCTAGCTAAGCCACATGCTATGTGTCAAGGTGGAGAGTCTTCTTTCATGTATTTTGGACCTGCCATGTAACAGTGTAGTCTTGTTTCAAAAGAGACAATAAACAATCCATCCATATTCACCCTCTTCCCACCGTTCATTTTTGGTATTTTTTACTCTTTTAATTCCCCCTTCTTTTCCAGGCAGAAGGGTCTACTGTGTAATTCCTAATATGATGTGTATAAATCTACAAGTTAGACGAAAGTTAAATTTTTTGTTCAAGAAAAGCTAGAGTGGAGAGATGAACAGAAATGCTTAAGCACAGGTAGGAACACACAGGGAACCAGGAAATGCCTGTGGATCTCCCAGGGTAAGGCATAACTCCTGCCTAAGTCCCTCAGGTAATTCTCTTTGTCTGCTGACATCCCTCCAGTATTTACTGTAAAAAGTAAACCCTTATGTTTTCCACCCATCCTATTTTCCCATCGGAGCTGTAGAAAACCTGGTGAGAAGAGACATCCTTCATGCTCTAGTAGCTGTAAAGGAAAACCCTTGCTTCTCCTAAACCATGGCTTCTTCCTGGCTTCTTCTGTAAGGGACATAAACTGGGAAATTTCTTGCAGATTACCCTGCCCCTCCCAAAGCTACAGCTGATCAGGGAAGAAGTCTTGCTCTTACAGAAAATTAAGATTAAGGTGGTGAATGTGAGTATAGTGCCTTTGAGTTTACACACATGCACTTGTCTTGTGGCACTGCTTCCACCTGCAAGGAAGGCAGGGGGAGGCAGGCATACCTGGAATGTCTGTTTGCTTGGTTAGTGCTCTGAGTGAAGGTATAGCTGGTTGGGAGGCAAGATCTTTATGACAGAATCACAGAATCACTGTGATTGGAAAAAGACCCTTAAGATCAATGAGACCAAATATTAATCCAGCACTGCCAGCTCCACCACTAAACCGTGTCCCTAAGTGCCACAGCTACACATCTTTTAAACACCTCCAGGGATGGTGATCCAACCACTTCCCTGAGCAGCTCCTTCCAATGCATGACAACCCTGGATGACTCCTCCTGAATGTGATTTTGGCTGGACAGTATCACATCCATAGCATAGATGAATGTCATCATGACACCTTGGACCCTACCCTGTCATACTGCTTTTTCAACTTGCACTAAAATTAGTAAAGAAAGCAGCACAATGACTGAATTTCAAGTTTTGTCTTTAAAGTGGTTTTAAAGCTTAATGCTGCCATATCACTCTTGAGGGCATTACAGGTAGAGTGGGGACCAACACACTGAAGTGCTAGTGTTTCCTTGAAAATAGTTAGCATTCCTAGTGACCTTTCACCACCATGTGTTATCTGGAACTGAAGTTGAATAAGCAAGTCAGAGATTTCATTTCCATGATTTGAAGCAATAGAACTGAGATGTTCACTCTTATCCTCCCCCCATTCAAGTACGAATGCAGTCTTTGCAAAGCACTGCTTTCATTTAGCTATACCCAGTTGGTACTTGTTGCCAAATGGAATGTGGATGTGCCTCAGAGAAGATCACTCTTGACTAATGAAACAGCAATTAGTTTATGCAACTTATTAGCATTAGTATTTATTTTACTTTACAATGTTACCTAAAAGCATCTCTGAGATATTTAAACTGCAGCATTATCTGTTCAATGCTGTCTTTTAGATAAATAGTCTTACTAAATGTAAAAAGCTGGCATTTGTACTGCATGCACCTATGTTATCATCGTTGCAAAGCAGATGCAGAATGTAAGGCGACTTGAACAATCAGCACTGTAATTTGCACAGTAACATTGTTTTAGATCTAATTAGTGCTTATGCAGATCTCTTACAAAAATGTGAAAACCGCACCAGGATGTAATTGTTAATGAATTTAGTGCAAAGCACATCTGCATAAATTCCATTTCAGCAAGAAAAAAACCCAACCTCTAAGTTCAACTGCTATTTGCTCAAGAGCCAAAACACTGTGAATTGTGCCCACTATGTTTTAGCCTTGCTCTGCTGGCTTTGATATTTCAAATAAATACTACGAAGTTAAAGCCTCCAGCTGCAGACCAACCCATCTGTAGATGTTTGTTATATTTGGCAGTATTCAAAGATGATTTGCCTTCCTGCTGAAAAATAAAATAAAAAAAGAGGTTCTCTCAGCAAAAAACCAAAATTGAAATACTTATCAGCCAAAAACTAAAGTTTAAAAATATTCTGCGTGGGTCAAGTGACAGAACTTTTGGAACAGCAGGCATGCATGTATACTGTGCCTGTAGTTTGAACTCCATACCTTGCTCCATGTGCATGCATAAGTCCATCTGCAGTAACTTCTTTCTGAACTTCAGAACATCCATGGCTAACAGGGAGTGCCACCAATGGATGCAGGAAACTGATTTTAAATTTCATGCAACAGCTACCATAGGAACTGCTCGTCTGCCCTTCAAGAATAGCATTGAGATCTATTCCACCACCTTTGTTTCTTCAGAGGTGCTTACTGGGCTTTAGGCAGGGCTCTGGAGTTGGTCTTCCAGCAAAGAACTGGGCTCATGAGGTTTTTGCACTAGCATCAGAAATCTCACTCAAGAGTTTGAAGTTTGTCAGGAGTCAGTTTCAAGGTAAGAATATTTTTTGCTGGGTCTTGGATTTATATGTGGCCTTTATATGCAAATATAACTCAAGGTAGACCTCGCAGTTACCAAGCCTTCAGTAAACTCGTGTATGGGCTTCTTGTCAGTAGTCTTAGATACATGGTTTTCCTTCCCAAATAGAGCGAGGATGGTTTTTACAAGACCACAGTTGTTCTCAAAGGCATCAGCCCCTAATGAGGTTAGGGGAACATCAGGGCAGGAGCCAGGAAAACCCAAAACAACAACCCTGACTATCTTCCTACCCTGGTCAACCAAAAAAATGTCTTCTCACAAGCTCAGATCACACAGAGCAGGTGAGTGACCCAAAATCAGAAGTTACAGTGTGTGATATTGGAGAGGTCTCACATACCAGCACATTGATATCTGTACACACAACAGACACATACTTGAAAAAGATTATCAATCTTGTTCTTTTATTTTGTTTTAAATTTATGGCAGTCTTTACCCCAAATAATGGCGCTCACAGTTAGGTTCAGACCCTTTTCCCTTTGTTATCATTATCTGAAACACTTTTCATCTGTACTTTTTAAAAAAAGTATCATTTTAGTTTTGCAGGCGTGAAGTTTGGCTGTGCCTTTTGCCTAAGGAATCAGAATGGATTCATGAAAGAGGTGACAGAGCAATTCAGAGAGCTGTGTCTTACTTCAGGCCCTGTCAGAAACTTCCTGTGGGTGATTAAATCAGGCAACCAGTTTAACCTTCCACACTTAATTCTCCATTTCTGAGTAGGAGAAACGATAGCACCAGTCATGTCATTGAGGCATTCATGATGAATAACTATGTTAAAAGATGCTGAGTCATTCAGATATCATCTGATGCACCTACATAAAAATCTTAATGCAATCGAGATTCTTGCATTAAAATAGATAGCTTCTCAAGTTAATAGATGAATCTAGTGAAAACCTTCATGAGATTGCTGTCCATAAATTTGTTAAAAGGAGATTAGTAAGATACATCCTGGCCAGGAGGCTTCAGGTTTCCTTCGGCCAGCAAAAACCCATACTCAGTGCCTGAGGCCCACAGCCCTTTAAATGTCAGATGATTCCATGCCGGTGATAGCTGCTGTGTCAGCCCATAAGAGCCCAAAGCAGTGCTCCCAAACTGCTGGCAGTGGGTGGTCATGCTCCAGCTTTGACAGCCCGAGAGAGTAACAGGAGAGGAACAAGAGAGGACCATAGCAGACCTACACGTGATGGAACCAGAGGGGATCACCCAGCAGACAGTGAGACCCCAACAGCACAGTGGCTTGGTTGCATTTCTCCATAAAGCTATGCACCATTTCATAAAGAAGACTCCTGTCTGAGCTCTGCACAAAGAACTTAGAGAGAAGATCTCCTGGTGAATGTTTTTCAGTTTGAACCAACAAACAACCATTTGAACATGCTTTTCATCTCCCCCTCTTTTGCCCTATTCTCTAGTAGAACTCAACACTTCTGTGACCAAAATATCCCTTTCTATCAAAAAGTTACTACTGAGGTTTTCAAAATTACAAGTTAGATGGCCCTGGTTTGTTTTGGGGTTTTTTTGACATGATATTCACAAATGTGGAGGACTTGGGCGACTGAGGGAAAAAGAAAGACTGGTAGGCAGTAGGACAGTAGAACATGATTGATGGCAGAAATGGAGATGAGGATGTTGAACAGAAGGAGGTGAGAGGGAGGTGTGGAGGACAGAGAGAAGTAGGTGTCATTAAAAGGAAATGAGGAGACAAAGAATAGAGTAGACACGTGTGAACTGCACAGAAAGCTTCCTTTCCAAGAGCTCAAATCTCAGCAGTTATTTTAGTTTTCTGTTTTGTGAGGAAAACTGACACTACACAAAGACAAGGGGACAGAAATTCATGGAATACAACTGCTTCATACCCACTTGTGGTGGCAGTGAGTTTGGGGCATTAGGAAACAGTTTCCATGCAGAAAGTGGAAAAATAAATGTTGTAGGCACCCAATATAAACTTTCTCTTATGGCTGATAAAATTAATATCTTCTTTTTTTTTTTTTAATAAATTGTCAAGTACTTCACAGTTTCCAGCATCCAAAGCCTTTTTTTACATGCTGAGAAGTGAGAAGGCACATGAGCTAGCTGGAATAATGGCAGTCATCAATGGAACCAGTCTCTCTTCTCCTGACCTGCTTCCCCATCACTGGCTTGACTCTTGGACATGCCACCAGAAAGAGATTTTCCCATGTAAGTAGCAATTAATGCTTCTATCTTTTTGTTGTTGTTGTTGTTGGTTTGTTTGTTGGTTTGGGGGGGGGGGG
>VZRN01006264.1:297421-347780 GCA_013397935.1 Dasyornis broadbenti
CTAAACTATTTTGATCCTTGAAACATTTATACTAACAAAGAAATTCCACTGCCTCCTCGTCTCCCTCCCTCCCACCCCCACCCCAATAACTTGCTCTGTCTTGTAACTCTGATGTGATTTTTGGCATATATTTGCATACATTAGAAACGGAGAGAGGATTAAAGTTTAAGAGGAAATTGTGGCTAGTGTGAAAGGGGAACAAAAGGACATCTGTGAAGTGGCCCACAACTGGCAAGGAAAGCTATTCCACCTCCAGCACCAGCTGCAGGGGAAGTGGTGCCCACTGCCCCAACAAGACTTTCTTTGTTTTGCTGCAAAAACTGGGAGTGGTGGCTTTTAAAGTGACACAATTTGAGGTGAGGAGCTTCCCTTTTTCCTGCTCTATTCTGGTGTTGTATGGCAACAGATGTTTTCTAAGCAAGTAGTTTCTCCCAAGATTACCCAAAAAAAGTCCTGCAAATCCAGAGGGAGTACAGATTTATGGTGCTGGGTCTCTCTGCACCCACAGGCAGGCATGCAGGAGTTACTGCTGTAAATTTCTCCAGGGCTCACTAGCCCTCCTAAACCTGCCACTTCCTCATAAGGCAGAGGAGGACATTTTCCGGCACTGCTTGGTCCTGCAGCAGCAGAAGGAGCTGGGGATTGTGTGGAGGATGTGGCAGATGGGGGAAGGTGATGTGGGACAGGAAGCAAGCTGGAGCTGAAGGGAAAGCTTGAGAGTGAAAGAAGAGGAGGACAAAAAGATGCAAATAGGAAGAAGAAATGTGTGCAAAGCTGGCTTTCAGTGAGGTAAGAAGGAATTGAGCTTGTTCTGAGAAGGGAAGTCAGAGAGGAAGGAGATAGGGAAACACAAGAATGTGAACTTTATTCCACCCAGTTGTGGGAGACACTTTTCAGTTCTGAAATGCTGGAAGCTCTCTGGATGCATGATAAATGTCCTTTCAATACTTGGTGAAAACAATACTCCAAAACTTTGGTATTGCTTACCTGCTGCTTGCACATCCTCTGGAAGGTGTACTGTGTTCATCCTCTTACTGGGGTCACAAAAGAGACCAGTGTCTGGAGCCAGACTGGTCAAACCTCTCTCCCAGCGTTTGCTTTTCTCGGGGGTTTACAGTGCTTCAGACAGTCCTCCATTAATATTCCCTCAAAATATGGGTTTGTGCCATGAATCTGCAAGGTATGAGATCTGAAGCTTATATGTTTCCTTCCTGGGTGTATGAACTTGGGCATCTTGACTCCATTCCCCCCTTTGCCTTAGCCACTTTGCTGTTCCATTCTGCCCTGGCTACATTCCTGCTTGGAGGCCGCTGAAGACTGTGAGGTCAAAAGGAGGCCTGGGGTTTTTCCCCATGTGAGATTAATGTTCATATAGCAGTGACAACCTCCCTATGTGTGCCCAGCCCACGCAGTTTGTATGCTGTGATGAGTGTCTTCCAGACAGACTCATCCATACTACTTTTATCAGGCTGGCAGAGTCCTCCCTGCCTTCCACCATCATTAAGCTTTAATTAAAAAATAAAAGTGGCTCAAACTACCAGCTTTAAATTACTTTCATGGAAAAACCAATCATCCAAACCCAAAAAAAAACCTGCATGGGCTTTCATTTGAACATAAGCAACTAAAAGTCTTTGGAAATTCTCGTATGTGATTTGATTTTCTGTAAATCACTCAGTGACTACCAGGCTCCCTTCTTTCCTTGTGTGCACTTGGAAGAGGAGGAGAGGAGGAGATCTAAGGTTACAGTGTGCCCAGGAGTGGCAGATCTGAGCTTTTGCAAAGGTTTGCGCTTTTTTGTTACTTAGTTTTTCAAGTTGTGCCATTTACATAGGGTGGGATTTTTTCATAAAGATGCGAACTATAGTTGGAAGTACTGACTAATAAAAGCACTAACTGCTCAGCTCAAGGTCATGTAGTTTTGAGGTGACGTAGTAAGGAGACATGGAGAGGGTTTAGAAAAAAATACTACTTTTGCACATGATTTTGAAGAGAAATTATTTTAATTCTTGAAATCGTAACCTAATTTTTGCAGTTGGTGGCAGCCCATCTTTAAGCGGATACATTTCTAGCTGGGAAAGACATAATTTCTAGTCTGTGAGGGGAACATTAAGTGCTGGGTGCCACTGAGAAGTTCACATTTCTACCTGTCATTGTCCTCATAAGCTGCTACATGGAATCTTCTGATGAAACCTGACTAATAAGATGGATATAAAAAACTCCATACTGGTAAAACATACCTGATAAGATTAAAAAAATGACCACATTGTTAGTAGTCTGAAAAATAGCCTAGAATATGAAAGAAGAGATCATCTTTTTCCCTGCTGCTCACTAGATGAAATAAGCTGACCTTCTATTTTGGCCTCTTCTGGCTCCCATGACCTGGGGATACTACCAACCATGCAGCCCAAATCTCCGTGCTTCTCCCTGTGTTGGCTTCCAGTCACTCTGGAACAGGCTATATCTCACAGTCAGGACAGGGCCTGACATGTGGAGTTTGAGGGTTAGTGGTGCTATGGCTGGTACACAAATGGGAAAACCACCTGGGTTCGTGAAAGCTGTCACTCTTCAGAACTTGCTCCTACAAAAACCAGGAAAAGAATATGTTCATTGCTAAAATGGTAGCACACCTATATCAGCAAAACAAATAGGACTCAAGTATGGGAGGGTGCCATTTTTTCCCAGCAGTTTCAAGGCAAAGATGTCCTGAAAGATGATGTGGAGAGCAGGCAAATAGTGCTGAACCAAGGGACTAATTCTGAAGTTCAGAGTGCAGAGGCAAAGATCCGCTTAGTGTGAGAGGAATTGATCTGACTCACAGAAGAACCAAGTGACTTGTAACAGAATGGAACGGAACGGAACGGAACAGAATAGAATAGAACGGAACAGAATAGAATGAAACGGAACAGAACAGAACAGAACAGAACAGAACAGAACAGAACAGAACAGAACAGAACAGAACAGACTAGACTAGACTAGAATAGAATATTTTTGTTGGACAGTATCTACAACAGTCATCCAGTCCAACTCCCTGATCAGTTCAGGGTAAGTGAACTAGTTGTTGATTTATTTTTAATGTGATTTTTTTTTTTTTTTTGGGTCACACACTTATATAGCTGTTAGATATTAGCACATATTCTTCATCATGGCCCAAAGATTTTGCGTTTATGCTTACTGTCTGATTGAAAAAGGAGCTAAAAATCAAAATGAAAGTATGCATTTCAAAGAATTGAAAATATTGTAACTTTTTCTCTATTTTCACAAGAATGAGCTCTACAGTAAGCGCATTTCCATGTGGCTGTTCACTGTTCCAGCACTATTCTGTGACCTTTTTTGAAAGTACACAATCTAGTGCTGATTCAGGACAACATTTTGTGCCATGTCAGCCCATCATTGGCAGGAGAAAGAAAAGAAAGGATCCAACCCAGATGTTTCTCAGAATGTTCTGATAAACTCAAGATTTTAATGGCATTTGCTACAATAGAAAAATAATTAAAAGAGGGGGAGAAAAAAGGCGAGTGGGAATGCTGGGCAGTCATGCAGAGGTGATCACTAAATGTCCTTTATGTACCCAATTTGTTCTTGATACTTAAGGACACTGTGGTGCTTGTACATGAACTGGAGCCACTTGTCACTAGAAAGGCTGCCAGGATTAAATCAGTAAGAAATTGTTTATTCAGCCTGTTCAAACAAAAAATGAATTGTTTTGATGAATGAGATTTTTTTTTAATGAATTAGCACATGTCATGCCAGTAGTTTTTAAATGTAAAGCACTGAGGCGGGTTTTTTTCCTTTCATTCTGACATAACTGCCCTAAAATAACTGAAGTACCAGGGCTCCAACAGCAGCACATTACATTATGTCTTGCAAAGGACATAGTTGCCACTGTAGGTAGACAAACACTACTTAAAAAAATCTCAACCAAACAAAAAAAATGCAGAGGAAAAAGCCCCCCCCTCCAACCCTTCTTACATTGCATATAACATGGAGTACCTTTGATAAAATCATCATTTTCTACAACAGAAAACATCCAGTGTTTCAGTTAAATGTACTTTCAGTGATGATGAACATTTCTAAGTCCCTCTAGTAAGATTACTGCCTTTGGGCAAAACTCTTCAGCTTCTTTTGAGAGGTCTTAATAATGGTGATAAGTTGCATGCATTGAACTAAGCCGTAATCTTCCCTACTGTTTTCAGAAGGGAACTAACCTTCCCTTTGTGGAAAGCTGTGTAATCTTCCCTACTGTTTTCAGAAGGGAACTAACCTTCCCTTTGTGGAAAGCTGTGTGCCTCAGCTGAAGCTGAACTTACCAAAGTGGGGTAAGCCACACATTCACCTTGTAAAGGGTCAGAAGTATCACCAGTCCTTGCCGGTTGCCTCCAACATCTGTAAGGGGTAAGTTAAACTACACTTTTTGTGTGAAAAATCCCCAACTGAACCAAGCAACTGAAAATCATACATAGGATCACCTTGTCTACGTGAGTACAATATTTCAGCTTCAGTTATTATTATTAAGAATGAGATGACTCATAATTATTACATTGATACATTTTCTCTGTTAGAACTTCCATGTCATTGGCATAAACTAGTTTACACACTGCTCACTTTGGGGAATGTAAAGGTTCACCTTGGAAGAAATGTGTGGCATCAGCCAAGATGAGGTCATGCCCGTCAAAACCGTGACATTGTACCCATTCCGGCTGGAAGGGGCATGGTGTCTGGATAAGCCCTTGGTTGTAATTAGCAAATTAAACTTGCTCCATGCTCAAGGCAGGGAATCTGGCATGGAAAAGCTCCAAAATCTTTTCCACCCCATTCTAAATTGGCCACCGTGGAAACATAATTAAGAAAATAGGGGCGTTATATTTGGAAACATTGCTAAAAATAGGTTACCTTATTTAAGGAGCATCTCCTGCGCTGGTAAATTTTGGAGATACCTCTAGCTGAAAGAAGAGAGAGTGAAGAGAGTGTCCCTGATACACTTGGAAAACAAGTAGCCAAAATCTAAATTATGATTCAGAAACCATACCACCAAGTCCATTTTGTTTTAGTCTTTCTTGTCCCCTTGCTGTTAAGAATAAATATGAATATATAAAAGAAATAACAAATAGAGAAGTCTCTACTGGTTGTCTCACTTGCTGTGTTGATTCCTTTCTGTTGAAGTTTTCATTTGATGAAGCAAAACATTTACTACCTGCTTTGATCAAACGCCATGACATGCAGGAGGGCTTCCAGGGTACCCAACTTCCTCATCTGATTCCCTGAAGTAACATGCCCTTCCATAACTGGTGGTTGTTCCTGGCAAGACCTTCCTGCGTATTACTGCTTAATAAGCTTGTTAATTAAGACAGCAAAGTGAAGCTCCACATTTTAACAATATTTAGAAAATCTCAAAGAAAATTACAAAGGAAACTGCATAGTCTCCACACCTAGACATATTTGTCCCTGTTAGCATTTGGATTACATTTCTTTGGTTAATCTTTCAAGACAGTAATAATTAATGTTTACAGAGCTTTTCACATGAGGACTTGGATTTATGTTACAGTCTTCATGTGTTTATTGCATCTTGTACCTATAGATAGAGCAGATGGCCCAGTATTGGTGGTTGGATGAGTATGGAAAAGGTTTAGCAAATGTGACCAAACTCAGGGTGCAGATCAGTGACAATGCTGGTACAGGAACAATTCTCCAAACAGCAGCCCTGAAAGATGAGCAGTGCTCTTGTAAAGCTGCCCTCATGCCTTCCTAAAATGTTGAGGGCAAGAAAGCATTCTGACATAGGCATGAATAAACGGTAACGCTGACCTCCTGGTGTGCTGCTTTCTGGTACCCTGAATCACTTGGAACAAGAGTGTGGTCAGTGAATTGTTCTCAGTGGAATTGTTCATGGAGGGAGCACTAACTAGAGTGAGGGAGGGCATCTGAAGGTTGCTGTGTAAGCAATGCGGTTTTGCCACCTAGATTATGCAGGTTTAGCAGTTCTTCTTAATCTGTCCCTACCCCACCCCATCCCCATCTCTCTGAGTTTCTAACTGCTTGAAATTGCAGCTCATGTATCTTGCAAGGTATTAAGGCTGCATGCTAGCACCTTGGTGACAACCATCTCCTTCCTTTGCCTGCAGCTGATGCTACTTTTGGGCCCAATTTATGCTCCTTACCGCTTCACTTTTTAAACAGGGAAGTATCTGTGCTCTTACCATGGGGATGATAATTGGTCCATCCCTACCAGAATTTCACAGCCTTCAGTGAAACCTTTCTGAGACTTATTTCCATTATGCGCAAAGTGCAGATGTTAGCTCTGCTAGAGTCAAGCCCAGCATGGTGACACACCAGAAAGGCCATATACCGGGGCAGAGGAGACACAGGGTACCTATGTAATAGACCTCAGTGGAGGTTTCCCTGGCTATCCTTGAGCTCACAGCAGTAGGACAAGCCTGAAAAGCAGCAGTCAGGAGAAAGTTACAAGGTCCTTTATAAAATAATGTCCAATATTTCTATTTTCCATCATACAACAATTAAGATTCTCACCTTGATAATGTTACACAGATAATGAATACTCCATGTCATTCTTGTTTTGAATGACATTGCTCTCTTAAACCTTCGGTAGCATACATACACACACACTTACCCATCTATTACAAAAGTTTCTGCTGAGATTCCCCACCACTTAAAAAATGTTAGCGCCTCCACGACTGTACCAATGAATCAAAATGGGGTTTCTACAGAGTTTGGAGCACTCCTTCATAAGTGATGTGAAGGACTAACTGACAGTATTAGGGGCAGGGTAGGAGTAATTAAGAAAAAATCTTTTCCAGTGTCAAGGAAAGGTTGAAGAACCATATAAGTCTAGAGAAAGATGAGTGACTGCAGGAAATTTTAAGGACAAAAGAAAATAATCAAGCAAAGCTGAGGAGCAGATGGGATTGCGGAAAGAGGAAGAAGAGGGTTATAACACTGTACTGTAATTCAGTTTTTCTTCCCAAGAGGAGCAGATCTCATATTCTCTCTGTGAGGTGATCTTCTTGAGTGTCACCTAAAAATGTAACCCCTTCTCCCACCCCTTTCTTGAGTCAGAGAATCTGCCATTTAAACAGCCAAACTAAAATCTCTCCCCCAACAGTTCTGCTTCTGTTTGACCTTAAAAGCTTACATTATTTCAAGGATAATCCCTGAAGGAGTGTTTAAAACCAGCAGCAGTTTGGGGCAGTCTCCAAGGAAGATAGAAGGAACCTCAGCATTCCCAACAAGCAGCTTCCTTGCCTCTTCACTGTTGTCCTTTGTGGCCTTTTCTGGATTTCATGCTGTGAAAACTGGCTTTCAGAACATTTCCTTACCTGTGTAACAAATATCAATTTACCTTTGCATAAATCAATCTCTTCTAGACTGACTTACCTTCCATTTAGGCTTGTTTTACTTTGTTTGACCCCTGGATCTCAGGTCTTCCTACTGACCTTGGCTAGGATGGTTTCATACGATGACTGGTGGCATGCAGGGCTGACGTGGGACTGAGCAGCAGCTCTGCGTTCACAGTTTCATCAAAGTGGAGTGACTGAGTAAAATGAACCACCTCACACTAGGGATGAGCCCCAGTTCAAGGTGACAGGGTTCAGCTCCTGTGAGCATTACCTCATTTCTTCCCATCTGTCCAACCACGGACAGAATACCTAATAATACCTAGAATAATAATTCCTAAGTAGCAAAACTCCATGTAGACAGGGGCATCCCTATCGACAGAAATGGTCGAGGATGCCCACTTCTCTGCTCCTCTTCTTCATCGGTGTGTGCTGAAGCCAGTGAGATTCCTCCAGCTTTGAACCAGTATATCTAAGAACCAAATCTGGTTCTGCACTTGGCAGAAGTACAGATACAGAAACATGATGCTCAGCCAGTTCTGCAAATAAAGATCTGCTAGATTAAAGGGCAGATATACAGTAGATGTTTTGCTTTCCTGGTAGCCTGGAGAGAACCACCCAGACTTCTAACTTGTGTACGTATACTTTCAAAAGGGCAAAAATGTTGCTTTCATAAATTAATTTCACACACTTTACAGAGATAAAAATAATCACTGTGACATTTTGTTTGTCTTCCTTTTTTCCTGTATGCAAGCAGCCAACTCTCAATTACTTACAGCCCTAAATTCGTTCCGCTCAATTGTGAAAAGCCCCCGCAATATTCAACAGGAGGGGAAGAATTCTGATTTGTGGAAAGTCATCATGTTTGCAGAGAAAGCAAATTTCCTCCTCTCCCAATATGCTGTATATATCAGCCAAAACAAGACTCTTATACAGAGTGCCAACTGGTATGAATTCCAACCATTTTATGTATTATATATTAATGTTATAAAAATATGCACCCCAATTTTTTATAACAAGAGAATTTGTTGTGGCAATATCTGACACCACTTCTGAACTGACGTAGATGTGACAGCCTAACAAAAACTTGCCTGCCAGCATGATGGCGTTGGTTGTGGATACAGAATTGCCTCAACAATTCATGGTGTTCTGTACTGGCTTTTCTTCAGTAACAACCATGTCAGACTTGCTGAGCTTTTCTCTAGCTACTTATTACACTCTAAGCTCAACCAGGTCTAGAAAAGATTGAGGTTTGATTGTGGTTTTTCTGACATACTACAAGTAACAGACACTAGTTTGGTAAATTTTTTTTGCTGATGCCTGGGGTGTGACTGCTCTGGATACTTCAGCTGGATTCAGAGAAGACCCTTTCTTTTCACTCTGAAATCTCATTGACATTTTCCTCCATGAGGGCAGATGTCTCATAGGAGACATCTTTTGTGGTTTCAGCATGTGATGATGGAAAGCATTACATAAACTCGGTGAGGGCTCTGGAGATCCTGTATGCACATCTGTGGAATATGCACAGACTGCAATGAAAATCTGGGTTCAGCACACAGGTTTTTGTCAGGTTTGCTGAATAGAGAGCCAGGGTACAGCAGTGGATGTGATCACCTGTGGAAGCTGGGAAGAAAGCTCCCATTCTGTGAAAGCAGGCAGAGATGATAGGAGAGCACAAATGTTATTTAACACCAAGTGCCTTCTTGGTGCAATCCTTGCCTCCTGGTGTCGAAATATGTAAGAATGTAGAAACTTTGGCTGATAAGGTCCCTGAAGATATAAAATCACATGATAATGTATTTTTGCATGCAAATTCAGTGGGTCCTGCTGATGCCTGAGAATTTTGCCAAGTTTTTACTCTATGTGTCTGTAACTTGGGGTAGTTCTGTGCTTCTTATAAAATGCTAAAAACCTCTGTCCCCATCAGCTTTAGCCAAAACAATAGAAATTCAAGGACACTTTGTTGCCCTGGGGCCTGAAAATATGTAAACAACAGTGAGTTGGAGAGGGAGCGGGCCTGGGGTGGTTACCATCATCGCCTGAGGCTGTGCTTGGAGAACTGGTGCCGAAATGCTGATATGACAGAACTTACAAAACGTGAAGAGCGTGTGACCCAGCATCCGTTTTCGGGTGTTGCCCCATGGCAGGGCCCTTGCTTGCCCTGAATGTACCTTGAAGGCCATGAATAAATTTGTCTACTTTTTATTCTCCTAACTTGTTTTGGCCTCTGTTGCAGGTTACCCTGATTAGGCATCACTGCCTTATGGTGGTGCAAATCAAGACTGCTGCCAAGGCAGTGGATGCAAGTGTGTGTCCTGCACCGCAAGCAGTTGATGCACCACAGGCATGACTGGAAGAATGAGACACTTGTATGATGAGTGCAGCCTTGTCCTTCCAGTCTCATGAATTGTATCTCCAAGACTGCCCCACAGACTGACTAGTGGGTGGCTATGACAGAAGTAAATTAGATGGTCTATTTACATATTTACCAAAAGGTATGACAAAACTGAACCCTGTGGTGCTTTCTCATAGTGAAAGCTGGAAGGAATAGCTGAGCTGGAAAGGGAGAGTTTGCAGGGCCTCAGACTGCAGGGGCAAATTTTTCCATGGGCCCACTGGAAGGGTCACAAATGCCTTTTAAATTTCCCGGTCAGCAGCAACAGGAAGCCCTGACCTCAGCAAGGCATCCCCAGGGCCGGGGCGATGCGGGCGGCCAGCTGCTGGCAGGGATTAGGAGGATCTGCCCCTGCCAGGTGCGGGTGTCGTGCTCCTTAACCAAACATTTTTATGTGCTGATCGCCTCCCACGTAGGAGACAGCTGTTCCTTCTCCTTCTTATCCAAATGCTTGTTTCCCTTTAACCTCTGGTTTCTTAAGCTGCCAGCTTCTGGGTCATGGTGCTGTGAAGTAGATAGCTGTCTCCTTGATTGGTCAATCTCATTGACTTCAAAGGGTAACCCTGCAAACACTGGCATAAAACACAGTTTTTGTTAGCAAGCTGCTTTTTCTGGTTTTCCCCTTTCACTTTTACTTTCATCTTCCTTTCTATTTCCTCTTTCCTTTTCACCTCTTTCTCCCTCTTGTCCTCCCTCTCCTTCAAAATGGGGATGATTTCCAGCTGTTTTCTCTCAGAGCAGGGAAGGCTTCCCCCTAGACTCTCCTGTCAGATTTAAGATCAGCTCAGTGCCCCATTGACTTTTTTAAACATTTACCTTCCAGGAAATCTACCATTTTATGCTGGTTACAAAATCATCACATCTACCAGAAACAAGTGGTACCATTTTCTAATACTGACAGAGTGTGGAACTCATTTCCCCTTCAGCAGCATTCTTTTAGTATGGCAATTAGTATTGTTAATAGTAACTGTACAACACATGTTGCAGAAGTATTTGACCCGGAATCAGGAACCCACTTTTGAGCTAGAATTGCTTAAAAGTGCATGAACACCTGAAAACATAAGTAAGAAGCAACTCTGCTGCAGGATGGCTACCAAAATGCCACAAAGAGATGATTCTAATAATTTACAGATTGATTGAACAACAGTTGCTTTTAAAGAAGCATTGCAAATGAAACAACAAAGAATAGAAAAACCTACTGGAAGGCAGTGAAGCCTGATGTGCAGTGCTTCAGCACTGAGGTTTTGTGGCTGAACAGCTGAATTAAATATAATTCAGTGATACCAATGCCAGAACTCTCAATAAATTGTGCTTCATCCAAGATCCTGATGGGCTGGGTACCAGAAAGTGAAGAAAGGAATATCCCAGTGAGACAAAACAAGCATCATCGGTTTTTATCATGGTCTGCATTGCCATTTATAATAGCAAGAGCATCTCCTCATTGGAGAAAGTTCTTTTTCAGGGTCCAGGAAAGAGAGGCTGTGCAAACCCTGCCCAAGCTCATCAGCTGAGATGAAATACAGAGCTGTGCCTGGTATCAGGAAAGAGCGAGAGCATGCTACAGATGGCTTTGCAACTTCACAAGTTTGGATTCCTTGGCTACAAGTGAGAAGGGCCACCTAGAGTGAAAGTGGAGGCTGGTCACACAGGCTTAAGATGACAATGATGATCCAAAACTGAGACAAAAATGAGGTTGCCTTTCCGAAAGGGATTACAACTACTGTGAGACATAGTTAGACCTCTGAAGAAGCTGGTCATGCAGTTCTTCTGGGTACATGGATAGATCCAATACTGAAATTTCATATTTGGCTGGGAAATGAAGGTTCAGTCTAGTCTGGAAAAGATACTGTATGCTTCTTGAGTGTGCAAAGCCCAGTAAACCCCAAAGACAGAACCTGCAGAGACATTTGTCCTCTCTCAGCCACAAACACATCAGAAAATCTGCAGTAGCCAAGAAAAAGCAGACAATGTAATGAGATGACTCTCACCCAGCCCTATATATCATTACTTATTTTATCTTCCAAGGCAAATGTACAGGTATTGGGACCTAGTCCAGGAAAGCACTTAGGGCTGTATTCTGATAGCATGCAGAAGAACAGCACTGTGCTCAGCAAACAGCACCAGTGAAGTCTTTGAGGCAAATTATGGAGTTAAATTTGCGCAGTGTAAAGGCACCGGCATTTGTTTCCTGGGCATTTGCGTAGTGCCAACTCCAGCGCTGCAACTCACTGCTGTAGGTTATTCACTTGTGCAGGTGCTCTGCTAATAGACCCATCCAGGGCAAGGAAAGAGAAGGCAGACCTGCCTCTCTGATTCCCCCTTGAAGCCTGCTGAGAAAACAGTCTGCAAGTGCCTCCAGAATTTGGGAATTTTCTCAAAAGCACACTTGCCCTGTAGGTCAGAAGAGTGAGCTTTGAGGCACAGGCTATTAATTCCTGACTATTTAACTCCATAAACTGTCCAGAGTGGAATCCAGAAATACCTCTGGATGAAAGTGCAAACCATCTGCATTAATGTTGGACCAAGAGAAGTGAGCCACCTTCCTCTTTTCAGGCTCCCAGCACCAGCTGAAACATGTAGAGGAGTCCTGGTGAAATTATGTGGGGAGCAGATAATGCTGAAAATGTCCTGATTCAGAGCCCAAAGAGAGACTTCCATTGACCTAACTGAGGTTTGGAGCAGAGGCTGCAAGAGCACGGTCCAGATTTGAATTAAGGATCTACACAGAATACTGTGGAAAGGGAAAAAGCCCTAGACAATTTTCTGGTATAGCAAAGAAGTTACTCTGCTGTATGAAAGAATGCACATCACTTCAGTGAAGAGAAATCAAGTTTAAAAATAATTTAGAAAGTTGGAGAAACTCCATCAACATAGGAATCGATTGAAGGTATGGAATTGCAGCAAAAACTAGTGCTACCCTGTTCATAAATGATCAGTCAGTGACTGTTATGGTGACTGCAGCAGCTCCCCGGGTCTGGGCACTTTATGGGTGGTAAAGGAACACACTACTCTGGTTTTTTCGGGGGGCTGGACTTAATGTAGCAAAGGTTTGGGGAAGAGATAGAAGTAGTAAGATGACAGTGGGTGCACAGGGCTATTTCAACGGTTTAATAAAAGCTATGAATGGGGTTTTTCATGAATTGGAAAGCTTGTCTCCCTGGCTGTTGAGGCAAGCAGGGTCAACCACTTGGCCAGGGCACACCATGGCTCCTTGTGGCCACTCTGCCCAGACTTCTGTTTTACAGAGGTGCAGAAAAGTCAAGAGAATGAGTGGGTTTTGGTGTCCTGTCCAAGTCAGTTGAGATACCCAGCCAGACCCAGAAATCTGGAAGTTTCCCAGGTTCACATAACAGGAATAGCAGAGAGACAAAACTCTTGCTCCAGGTTACACCAGGAGTTCGTGGTAAAGCAGGCTTCTTGATCCTAAACCAGTAACCAGACAAGCAGCTTTACATGGTGCTGGGAGAGCATTCCAGGCACAGTGGGCAGCATCTGGGCTGGGTGAGGGAGGCAACCATTGAGGGTGATGTTAAGCAGACAAAGAGCCAGTTACTAACTCAATTTCCAACCTGTAAATGCTGTCGCAACAGCGTGTGCTTTAATCATATTAGAAAAATTGCACTTTTGCTTCCAAAATCAATTTCATGGAGATGTTGCTTCCATAATATACAGGGCTAGATCCTCAATAACGTAATCAGCAGAATTGTGTTGACTTTGGAGAAGATGTAGTGATTCATATATGCTGGGGAGCTGATCCTCAGTCACGGAATGTTGAGACAAGAGAAAATGTTGAGCTGTGATGACTGAGCAGCATCTTGACCATGATTAACAGGCTTCTTATCTGGGGGTTTGGGTGAGATATGGCCTCTGTGCAGAGAGGTGGCACCTGTCATAGACAGTAATTAAATCCCATGTTACCTTTATCTTGAAGATTTAAATGGAATAAAAATGGTGCATACAAGTTAATTTTATGAGTAAGCTTTGGTTTCTTTAGAACATGGTGGACTCAAATCATAAATGTATAGACCAAATAAAATGAAACACCTATTACAAAAGTAAAAGGTCTTTCTATATCGTGAAGGGACACCCACTGCATATACAGAGCAGAGGGGGAAAAAAGACAGCCATCATTACCTTTTTTCCATGAACAAATGGCTGCATTTTACTGTAGGTCTTGCCAGGAGCAGGAAGCTCCAAGATGAATAAAAATTCATTCACCTCAAAGAGAATAAAAATTTTCTTCAGGGTGTATCTGCTGGTGTACAGAGGGTGGAATAGCTGCTGCCTCCCCCCAGTTGCCTTCCCAGCTGGGATATCACAGCCTGGCCATAGTTCCCCAGGGACAGCAGTGAGCCAGCATGTGCAGCAACTGTTTGAAGGGGGGATTAAAGCACATCGTAAAAGTTTGCGGCCAAAAGCAAGAGAGGAATGTTTCCATGGGACATCCATTGGTTATGAAGCACTAGGTGTGCAGGCAGCTATTAAATAAAAGGCGGAGAGAAAAGCACTCACAAAACACAGGAAACCAAGTTTATTTCTTCTGGAGAAGCCCAGCGAGCAGTGAGGCGGCAGCCCAGGTGAAATCCTCATCTCCCTTCCCTCATGTCAAACATTCAGGGTGGTTCCTGCTGTAGGTCTACCATTCCTGGGTGACAGGTAAAGACCAGGCAATGGTGGCCGACAGCTTTGAAGGGATGGCTGTTTGACTAGCTGTGGGGGTTGCTCCCGGTCGCCAGTGGGAGCTGGTGGGAGTGCTGGCTGCATGGCCATGTCCAGGAAACCAGGAGAGCTACGGCTATTACTTGAACTTGGCTTGAAGGAAACAGCCCTGGTTTAAACTGCCAGGGTCAGGGTATCAGCTTGGCAACTTGGGAAAAGAAAATTACTGCAGCTGTGCCAATATAAAGCACCTACTCCTGATTTTATGAACATTTATAGGCTGGGTTTTGTAGCAGTCTGCTAAGACCAGTAGCTATCTGTGCTTGAAATAAGGGGACAGGAAATTTGGGTCTTGCTTTCAATATCACTGCTCCTTGTTGTATAGCTGGGAGTACAGCTGAGCAACACAGCTTTAACTTCCTCCACTCCAAACTATTCCTTTTTTTGTTTCATGAGGGTTTAGATTGTAGTTATCACTAGATATGAAATGTGGCTGACTAACTAGTGGTTTCATACTGTACAGCACAAGGTAGGGGAGCACATGACTAAACAGAGGACAAAGAATTGCTTAAAATGGCTGAGTACTAAAAACCTCTCCAGCCGTGACAGTACATATTCATTTGAGGTTTTTCAAGCTGTTAAATATTTTTCAATTCAGTATTTTTATTGGTTTGTCCTGGGTCTTGTCCTTTTCTTTTTTTTTTAAATCCTCTTTCCTGTAAATTCTCTTTACTAAAAATACCGACCAACAGTCTCTTTGTGCAGTGAAATCGGGTTGGTGAAAACTGGTTTTGTGCAAGCAGCATGATAAAAGGTGCATTCAGAAATATATCCAACAAGTAAGCTCTGCAGGGTGTAAGTCTTCTGAAAAGGGAAGCTGAATCCTCCAAGCCCTTCCACTGCAGGCTTGTGTTGCTATTGAAGACAGCCGTGAATAAGGTTTTGCAGGATCAGGCCCCAGAGTTCAGCAAAATTTACTTCCTGCCTGCTCTCTATAGCATTTAACAGCCGAAATAAAAGAAGGAATTAATTTCTGTTTTAAATTCTTGGCAAGCAACTTCATCTCATTGCTTATCTTTTCACGGGAATCAAAGGATCCTGCCTTGTTACAGCTACTCACAGAGCAGAGGCTCGAGGGAGAGCAAGGTATTTGCTTTCTCAGATGAAAATCAGACTCTAACCAGTGGTATTTTCAATAATGTTTAACAAAGCTGCATTGCTAAAGAATAGGCAATATTGTGGCTTCTCCATTTTTTCATTCTTGCCCTAAGTATGGTTCATTTTTCAGTCAAAGAATTAACTATTTCCACGGTGCTCACCCTGTGCCCTTCTCTTCCCAGTGGCTTCTGTCAAACTCTGTTTCATTGTGAAGCATTGCACTTTTGGAAAATATAGCCCACCAATTTGGTGGTAAACAAGCCTTGGCTTTAAGACAACGCTTGTTTTAATCTCCATGATCAGGCTACAGATCTGACCATGTTTTTTAACAAACCTCTTATGAAGAAATCCTATTCATGATTATTATCTATATGAGAATAAAAATGTCTAATTACCTTATATTAAATCTGTATTTATCAATTGTGGTTTTCTCTGGGAAATTGTAATTTGCAGAAACGCTCCACATTCCAGGCTGTAACAGTTGGAGGTGGATGTCCTTAAGGATGGGAAAAAAAGTTCTTTTTTAAATGGCACATTTACTAATTATAAAATGCTCTTATCTCTCTGCAGCCAAAGCCAAAATGAACATGTGCCTTGCACTAAGAAATCCCAGGATTGTCACAACTTGTGCCAGCTGTTGAGGTTATGACACCTGTGCCAGCATCGCCAGCTCTGCCCACTGTCATCTGTTCCAACTGTTCCATCTGCACTGTTTGTACCAATTCTCCCATTTCTGCATCTGTACCTTCTGCAGAAACGGGTCCAACAATGCCAGCTGTGTCATCGGTGCCAAATATGCCAGATGTTCTATTTGTCCACCCTGGGCCAAATCAATGTAGTTTTGTGCTCATTAGTTTTAGCTGGTAGATTCTATTTCACAATTTTTTGAGATGCACTTAGATCGAATCAATTCTAAATCACCACTACAACTGCTTTACATCTATCTCACCATAAACAGAACTTTGTTTGTCATCCCGTGTTTGGTCAAAATTATTTTAATCTTATTAAATTGCATGTGATGATTTGAGTTCTGTCTTAATGGCAAGATTATTTTTTTCTTGTAGAGGATGTAGCTGCAGAGAAATGAATAGGAAAAGATAAGGGTCATGATGTCCAGGCTGTAAATAATCCCCATGGTTACAGTAAAAATTGCCCACACATTGATGTACTGACTGAGAAATCCCTGGTCCTGATCCCTTATTCCACCACTGCAGATGAGGAGAAGACCATCTGAAGGCAGTGTAGTTGCACTGAGTACCTTAAGCTGTGAGGGACAGAGGAAAGTGGAGCCCTGGGTGTGGATTGACCATGGGCAGGTTTAACAAAGCCATGCTAAAGATCTGTTCTCTTCATGACTGTCCTGCTCAGGAGAGAGGGAGCTGCTGTGCTGCCACTGGGCCCCACAACTATCCTGTGGCTGCACCCAGCCTCGATAGCTTTTCTATTGGAAAGTGTAACCTGTATTGATTTGGGTGACAAGTGTTCTGCCTCGTCTATGTTTCAATGACAACATAATATTGGAAAGCCAAATTTGTGAGTCACTATTTCTTTTGATTCATCATTTACTCACAGGACCCTCCCAGTTTGTGTCCCTGGCCACATCCAGAAAGATCACACTATATCCATTGTAGGTGATGGAACTTCAGGGTGCGCCATGTCCTCTGGAATTTAGCTCTCTGGGTCAGTAAGGAAAGTCAAAATTTGCTGCGGTCAAGTACCTCAGAAGAGAGTTAATTCCTGCATAAGAGAACAAGCCCAGGTTTTGTATCCCTGTCTAACACTGCCCAAAATAGCTTTCACAATAAAATGTAAGTAGGACATAGCTGGTGTGCTGTGCTGGCCCAGGGTCTGCAGCTGACCGTGTCTGCCTGGGCACTTCTTCAGCACAAGTGACAATCCCTTACCCGATCCCTGTAGGTCTCAACTCTGACCCTGTGCCTCCAACAGGAGCTTTTGGCACCGTGGTCCAGCCTGCAAGTTGCTGCTCACGGGGAACCAGGCGCTGTCATCACCTACGGCCCTGTGTGGGCATGAGAATGCTCGACAGCTTGGGAGCCATACGCGGCATCCCAGCGTCCTGGACCCGCAGTGCTGGAGGTGTCGCCTGTGGTCCTATCCATGGCCCCCCCTGCCGTGGCAGCATTACTCATCCCCACCACAGACAGCAGCGTGGCACCGGAGAGACGCAGCTCTGCCATGTGGGGAGCCAGAAAACAGGTTTGCATAAACTCAGTCTGCCACTCCGAGGTATTGAAATGCGCAGAGCTGACAGCTCCTCGTCAAAGGAAGGTACAGATTAAAAAATAGCGAGTGAGTTAATTTAGGAAAAGGGACTGAGGCAGAGGGAAAAGAGGCATTTAACGGAGAGGAAGGCAGTAGGTACAGAAGGAGGCTGGAAGTCCAGCAGTGCCATGGCGATGTGCATGATGGGGACCTCTTCCTCTGATAGTGGGGAACCCATGAGGGAGAGGATTCCAGTAATGCTGCTGACCACTTTGATCCTGTCCTGCAGCTGTCACAACATATTTAACCTTTAAAAATCCTTGACCTTGAGGAGTTTGCTGTACTCAAAGGTTCCAAAGTGCAGTCCTATTTGATATGTTTGTCCCTTTCTTCCACAGGATTAAGAAATAGGGAGAAAACTGAGAAAATAAGAAAGAAATGTTTTCTGTGTCTGGCTTGTGTAACTGAATTGGCAGTCAATGAGAGGGACAGATTTCTAATTAAGAAATAGCTCCTGTAGTTTCTCAGGCAAAACTCTGGCTGAAATCTGTGATTCATTACTTTAGAAATTCCTTGGATTTCTAAATTGTGCAGCTGGAGGACACCCCGTGCCCCAGCCTGTGAGCTCTGCCATTGTGGTCAGCGGCCACCTGCCAGGCGTTGTCCTTACTCATATGGCAAATGCCTTGAACTATTTATTTCTGTGGTGTTTGCAACAGTAGGTCCCTGATCTTCACTCTGACTGCTGAAAACAGGGCCTGAGAGTAATAACCAAATGATTTTTTCTCTGCTCCACGGTCCCCTGCATAGGCTATGCCATCACTACACTGCTGTGAAGCAATGAATGGGCTTCAGCTCACCCCTCCCTCCTTAGCAGGGCTTATGGAGGTGTCCTTGGAAAGCATTTCTGAGGCTGTCTTCCTCAACAGCTGAGCTGAAAAAATTTAGTCCTGGACATCAAAAGGAACTTTATTTCTCCAAGGTCGGTTGGCTAGGAAATTTGGGGCATTTTTTGCCTCTTTCTGTCACATTTTCTGCTTCCTGCAACCATCCAGGAGATTTGCTTGTAGCCCACAAATTAGAACAGTTTATCTCCTGCTCTGTTGGCCTTCTGCTGGATTTTTGGTGGTTACTGCAGGTCCTGGGTTTGTTACAGGGCAGTGGGCTGCATTTGGTGATCACTGCAGTGTGGTGGCAGGAGCTGGGTAATTCCCTGCTGGGGAAGACAGCCAATGACTGTCTTCAGCAGCGCAGGAAGTCCCAGCCAGCAGCACCATCCCACTGGCTGTCTCAGGCATCTTCTCAGACACTGGCCCCTATGACCTGTTTCCTAAGGGACGAAGAATGGAAGGAATGAAGAGGACTTGTCACCCCCCATTTTTTCAAGAATCCTGATGTGTCATACAGAATTCTTTCCTTATTTCACTGTAAAAAGGAGGAAACTTTGGAGGCCAGGGAGATAGGGAACCAGTCTTTCCTTTAAGAGAAGGCATTGTGGCAGAGTTGTGGGGATACTCTCAGCTTTCAGTTTTGTCCTGAAGAGTTTTATTCCCTTTTTCCCTAAAGGCCATTGCTACCTCCCCTTTCAAGTTTTCTTGAATTACATGGATCTCCCCCTCCTTTTCCCAAGGAACACAGCTAGCCCTTTAATCACTCTGTTTGCCATCTAGCTAGGTCACCTTTATTTATATAAAATAAAACAAAATAAATAAAATACAAGACTGGGAATACAGAGCAGCTCTCAGTTCAGCTTGTATGCTTCAAACAAAAGAAGAACGTGCTGAGAGGGGTGTGTTAAAACCTGGCATTGGGGAGCAGTATCTGATTGGAAATACTCACTTTGCCCCTTGCCACCACTACCAATAACACTAACATCAATGTGCACACATTCACACACCCTCAGATGATTGTGTTTTATAGGTTGTTTATAGGTAGCACAGGCCAGTTCCCATTGAAGTCCAACACTTGAATATACTGGGCATAAAGTACATTCAGGATGCATATTGTTTTAGTAGCACTTTTTAAATTAAAAAAAAAGTTGAAGTTAAAAATATGAAGAATTGAAAATATTTTATTTTCCATTCTTTCAACAGAGGGACAGCTTGACTTTGAGGGAGGGTTCACACATTGGGCAAAAAAAGCAGTGTGCTCTATCTCAATTAGCACCTCTGGTTGGCCTGATCTTGGGACTGGCCAAAGGTTGAAAACAGTTCTCATCCCACATACACCTTGGGCAGCTCACCCTACGGAGAGAGACGCTTCATCAAGGCACTCTCCTCCTCTGGCTGTCCCTACAGGAAAAAGTCTCAGTTAGCAGAGCTCAACAGAGTAGTGGAAAAGGAATTGCACTGAAGAATTTTATAGGGCTCCTGTTCTTTCTCGGCTTTTTTGCACCTTTCTGGTTTCATCTGGATGATGGTAACAAAGACAGAAACATCTCTTTAAAATCTTCCAGAAGAATTTCTAAAAAAAAAATTAATTTCCACAGGAAACTCTGCACATGAACAGCCCAAAGGGTGTGACTGAAAAGGATCTTTTTCTTGCAGCAGCAAACACCCAGGCTTTCAAAAAGAATGAACCCACTTCAGTATTTTTAGGTTTTATTGCGTTCATTTAACGAAAGTCATTACTTGCAGCTTATAAAATGAGCGAGCTTGTGTGAGCTCTCCTGATACTTTTTTGCATTATCCTGGTGGGCAACAGAAATAGGCAGGGGAGAGAGGAGTGAGGCAGCTGAAGGGTGCCAAAAACCAGTGAATATCTATGCAGCAAAAAACGTTTAGGAGGCACTGAAAAATTTGCGGCTTTGAGCAGTGGTATTGGATTGCCTGTAGAAACTTCTTTAAAAATATGAGAATAGCCCATTTGTTGGGTTTAAAAAAAATACCAAATTTCACACTGGGATGCTATGAAGGGTGGAAATTTTCTTGAAAATTTGTCATTTTATACAACTCTAATTAGCAAACTGTTCATATAAACCCGCAAGCTGTGCAGCAGATTTCACTTCCAACATCTCTACAGACAAGACAGAATTTCACCTACTTATTTACTGATCATGTCGCAGCATCCTTTTCCTACTCGCTGATGACTGTTCAGTGGCTTATGTAAAATGTGCTGGTGATTTCACAGCGTTTCCATTGGACGAGTGTCCACGTGCTAGAGCAAATCACCATCACTGCACGCTCCTGTTGGCAGTCTCGTTAGGCAGGAACTAAGGAGCAAAAGATCGAATTATCTTTTCAACCCAAGACATGGTGCAACCAAAAGTAATTGAAAAATGTGGATGGGGCTGTTTGGGGTCTCACGCACTGCACTTTCCCTCTTGGTATACCTTTCAGCAGCATGAATATTTATGACTATACTTTGTCTTGTTACAGACAAAATAAGAGAAGCCCAAGGGGATTCAGTCAATGCAAATAAAAGCAATGTTTGCAAGCATGAGTAAATCTCAGTCACAGTACTTGGCATTTTATGTCAAATACAGCTAAAGCGCAAAAATTGCAAGAGATAGAAATGATTTCAGGACAGAACTGTTGTTGGGAGGTCACTGGAAAGAAGTGGAGCCTTGAGCGATGAGTCTTCCCACTTTCAGGCCAAGGGTCAGGCAGGGTTGCCTGTGTTTTGAATAGAGCCTCTTGAGGATCCTTTATCTTAACTGAATCCCCTGTTTAATGAGGTGGTAAAATCACAAATACTGGTTGGATCTCTCATTTCTCCTACAGCCAAGCTGTAGCTTCTGCTAGTTTCTTGCATGTTTCAAAATGCAGCTTTATCCCTAAAAATTTGTCATTCTGGTAAAAATCCTTCAAAACCACAATTATTGGACACCATGGGAGAGGTTAATGAGGAAAGATAACACCTGATTAAAATCAAGTAAATTTATTTCATTCTTATTTTGTTTGTAGCCCTTCAGTAATGAAAAAATAAAAAGATATTGCAAGAAGGCTCATAGTCTGCAAGCATCTACTCAGTATTTCGATTGAAAAATTTGTCTTTCTCCTCTAATTGTCTTATTTGATGTCATGGGGAACAGAAAACTCCCTCTATTTATTTAATTCCACCACTTTTGCCAATACTTAGAGATAATATACTGGTAATATTTATTTTTATTTTCCTTTGCATTCCCCCTTGTTGTGGTTTAGCTTGGCCCAGGTTTTTCTAGTTGGGGGGGGCCCCACAAAGATGGCTCCTCTGTGAAGCTTCTCGAAGCCTTCACCATGTCCAGCTCTGAGGTGATGGACATGCTGCTGGCCAAGCCTGGGCCAATTAGAGATGTTGGTTACGCCTCTGTGAAAAACATATTTAAGATGAAATCAAAACAATGGGTGCATGCACTTTTCCTTAGCCAGAGGAGGAGGAGTAGGTGAGAGTATGTGAGGGAAAACAACATGGAGAGACCAAGGTCAGTGGAGAAGGAGGGGAGGGGGAGCTCCAGGCGCCGGAGCTCTGCAGCCTCTGCAGGCCGTGGTGAGGCCATGGTGAAGCAGGGGGTGCCCCTGCAGCCCATGGGGGCCCACGGGAAATGCTGAGATCCACTTGCCCCAAAGCGAGTGGATACCCTGAAAGTGGCCGTGGTCCAGAGGGNAGAGAGAGAGAGAGACTGAGGTCCAGCAGAAGTCTGGAGAACAGAAGAAGCCTTGCTCCCGAGATGGAAACGGCCCGGCTCAGAGGTCTGTACCCCGTGGAAGATGGACCCCACGCCGTAGCAGTTTTGGGGAGACTGCTTGCCTGTGTGGGGACCAGCGTCACTGCTGCAGTGTCGGGCGGGCTGCCTACAGTGAGACCCATGGCTACGCAGAGGAAAAGAGCCTCTCCCCCAGGCAGGGCAAGAAGATCTGGGTGATGAACTGACCTACCCCCGCCATGCCTTGTTCCCTTGTGCTGCTGCTGGGAAGGAGGGAGGGGGGTGAGCGGAGCAACAGTGGCCTTGAAGGGTTTATTTTACTTCTCATTTACTCCTCTGACTCTATTAGCAATAAATTAGATCACTTTACAACCTAAGTTAGTCCTGTTTTGCCTATTCTAAGTGCGTCTTCTCCCAGGTTTCCTTAACTCATGAGCCCTGGGTGTGGGTGTGTTAATTTGGGGGTACCTGGCATTTGGCCAGGTTCAAACCATGACCAAGCAAAAGTCTCTCTGTGCTCTTCATGTCTCTGTAAACTTAAAGCATTCTCAGACATAGCATCTTGGATTTCAAGAGCTAGAAAATATGTAACAATATGATTATTTATTCATTTTGCCTATAGTCATTGTAACTTCCAGTTTAAACTATGGAAAAATAAAATGAAATCTATATATGTTATATTTTATATCTTTTGTGTTGTATTTATTTGTGCATGTCTTATTTATTTGTCCATGTGTATATACATTTACTTATAGATTGTGAACACCTCCAAGCAGGCTTTTCCAGATACTCTGTTTTCTGATCTTAGATGTTGGCATTTGCAATTTGTAGAAGATTTGAAAACTGTTTTAAAGCTTTTCACTGTGGATAGTTATAATTTGGCTTAAATATAGAACATGAACAAATCCAGTTTTGTTTATCTGTTCCAGTACTCAATAAATGCTAATCCAATAGCTTTTTTTTTTGTTTAATATATACTTAGAAGGGCTTGGATTTTCTAAGGTTTGCAAAATATACTCCCCTTCAAAACTCACCAGCTCCCTTTGGACATCCAATTCATTTTAAATCCCAAGCGTCTTTTAAATACCAGTATAATTAAATTTATGAACATAACTCAAATTATGGGCATGACATGTCTGTTTAAATTCATAAGCATTTATTTATTTTTCTGTACTTTTCATTTCTTGAAGCTGCTATAAACTGAAATGAAAAAACAATAAGTAAGTGTAAAACCAACAGATCTCTTTGAAACGTAATAGCTGCAGGTTTTCATTATTTAAAGCTCTGTGAAGCATGATCACAGGTGTATTGAATTCATAGTCAGATCTTTTCTGACATGGCTTTGGGTCTGTACTCCTATAAATTGGTGAGAAAAGTTTTACTGTCTTTGCCAGATTATTCATCTGCCTTGCCTGGTTATTCCTCTCCCTTGCTAAGCACTACAGTTGTTTTGTGTGAAAATAAGGACTCGCATTCTCCTTGGCTGACTTTTCTTTCTGTTTGGCTTTACAATATAGAGTCATAACGACAAACTTGTGGCTCTTAATTTTATCGTCTCGGCAAGTCACGTAAATCAGAAGTACAGATTCACTTCATAATAAAATTGAAAGAAAAAGTGGTTTGGAGAATGCTCTTCTCTTCTCACACTTATTTTAGGAGTTACATAATGTGCCAGAAGTATGAAAATTAAGATGCTTGTATTTGTTTTCACCTAGCGTTTTTTTACTCACATTTGATTCAGTATAGTGCCTATCAGCACTAAGGGGGTCGTTAGAAGCTCCTGTCCAACTTGTATGAAGTTGATCATTGTGTTTTACTCTTTAACCCACTGATGCACTGTGGGGCTCTAGTACGTGATCTGGTGTTTGGTCAAGACCCTTCTCTCTTGCCATTGCTCATGGTGAGCTGCCAGGGTGGAAAGCCAAGGTGTCTTTTGGAAAGAAATACTTTTGCAGTGAGAGCACATTGATCTGCTCTGTTTCCAGTTATTCATGGGTAAATGCCTAGGCCTGTACTCAGGGTGAGCAATGATTTACTGACTTGATGGGACTTAAATGGGAGGATCATGCAGCACTTAGTGCACATTGCCAAATACAGCAACGAAGAAGAAAGAAACTATTTGCATGTTGGATTTGCTGTCCTACTTGAGACTCTCAGTATCTCTAGACTTGTGCTGTCACTGATGCAGTGACATTATTTAGACATCCACTGAAGTCAAACCATGAGCGAAGGTGATAATAGAGGAACAAGCGTGATGGTGAGAGGTGAAACCTGACAACATTTAAAGCACAAAAATGCTTTGCAGCCACGTCTGAATTGCTCCTTCTAACATATTTCAACTGTAGGGATGGGTGTCTCTAAGGGTGGGAATCTGAAATGAGTTTAAATTCTCCACTTAGATATAAGTAAGGTAAGGTACACGGCAACACACGTTCAGTGCTAGTATTGGGTCTTCTCCATTTAGGCAGAGAATTAAAGGCATGATGGCTTAATAAGGGCACAACCAGAGGCATTTATTGAATTCCTTAATCCATTCAAAGACATGCTTTCGTGCAGATCTGGAAAAGAGACTTTATCTCCTGATTTAAATGTCGTCTTTGTAATGACAAAACTTGTGAAAGATCAAGAAGGATTCTGACATCAAAACTATTCATCACCAAAGAAATTTCTGAAGGCTGAAACACTGAAGCTGTATATAATTATGCACTGTCACAGAAAGCTATCCCCATGCAGAAGACCTGCACAAGTCAAATGGAGTTTAAAGTTCTTAATCGCTTTATCAGTGGGGTTGTCATGGTACATAAGACTCATGCTGTTCATATTATACAGGGATGATTTTTTATCCCAAATGTAAGAAATATTGGGTCAGAAGTACATATTTAAGACTATATTTAATATGACAGTTTTCAAAAAATACATAGATTTTCTTCTAGTCTCATCATATGTTTTAAAAATACTGCATTCTTCTTCAGTTTTCCATTGTTTTTAAAAATCATTTCACTATGCAAGCACCAGCTTCAATAAAACTTGTAACATGAACAGCAATTACAGGAAAAAGATTACAGCAACTGTTTGGAAGCCAGGCTGTATCAGCTGGTTTTTACAAATAAGTGTTTCCTTGAAATATTGCTTGAAATACACCATGCTGCTTTCTACAAGGTGACAATGACGTTATCATTTACCAATAATCACGATCCTCTTGGAAGCTGAACATAAATGTTCACTAATATAAGATATATCCTGTAATTCCTGTTGAATGCTTCTTCTTCCCCTGTAGGAAAGATCTGTTCAAAAACTTCAAATTGGGAGTGATATCTAATCAAATTGCCTTTAAGAAAAGGAGAGCCTGAGTAGTCTGGAATGGCAAGAAAGAAAATAAAGTGAAAGTGTAGTATGGAGAAATGCTGGCAGATGGCTTGGACCTTTAGATGCTCAAAACATGATCAGGAAAGTTCACAGCTTGCCATCTGATGAGAAGGTAAAGAGAACATGAAGGAGTCAAGGAGGGGACATAAGAAATTGGGATTTACAGGACCGACTGTCTCAATGAACTGGAGAGATCCCCATTTCTCCACAGGGAAATTGCAAGGGTCTTACGTGAAATGACATGATCATAGGTACCACTTTAATATTTATATACAGGACAGCTGGTTTATCATTTGACTTCCTTTTGCTGAAATACTGCTCCCACACCTCCTGCTGCAGTGAAGACTGCCTGCCTGGTGCAAGGGATGGGTTGGCTGAAGCAGGAGATACTATGGAAGCACAGGTGCAAAGGGGTAATGACGCAAACCCTTCTTTTAGTAGCTCCAAGTTCAGAACCAATTTGCTAGAAATTTACCAGATGCCTAACAAATATAATCTGTCTCTGCATAGCTCTGCTAGAGGAAAACTACTATCACAATTACATCCATGACAACAATAGTTTTTTGTTAAGTGCAGCAACTTCTTAATCTTGGTATTGATCATTTCCCTTACTGTCTGTGCTGTATGGCTTTGAGGAAAGTTTGCAGCAGGCAGACCAGACTGTGATTTTCTTCTGTCTGGTTTCTGTGGTGCTGCCTGGAGGCAAGGTAGACCATGTACAAAAATAAAATGCCTCAGTACCTTCCAGGCTGTGCCCACCTCACACTGAGGAAGACCTCTCGCCTTGCTCTGCTGTGGTTCCCTGGGCACAACCGGGCTCCATCAGCTAACCTGGAAGGCAGATGAGGTCTGCTGAAGGCAGAAGTGGGTTCAGAGGCCTTCAGTTCACAGCAGTGACAGATGCTGATCCTGGGAGTGCCTTTATTTTTGAGAGGATACCTAGTCCCAGCGCTTCAAGCACCGTGTTGACACATCCAGTATTTTGTACTGTATGTAAGCCATAAGTCCTACGTCCTGCAAACCCATGACCTGCATTAACATTTCAGTGGCTTGTGCAGCCAGTGAGTGTTAGATGGTATTGCATTGGCCAGCAGGGCTTTCCTCAGGGTACAGAGTGCTCAGGTGCAACTGGATTTCTGTGTTCCAGCTTGCTCTCTACGCAACTCCTGCTTTGAACACACAGGATGGATGGCAAAATTTTAGGGAATTCCAAGAATGCTCTCTATCTTTGAAAACAAGAGCTGCATGTTTTACACTGAGAGCCCTAAATAGATGATCAGTAAAATGTTGTCCTGAATTGCCTGGTCTTGGGCCCCTCCCTATAACATTCCAATCCAACTGCTTGTGGTCATGAGTGTTGTGAAGGACAATCAGAATCCACAGCTGGAGTCCTGCAGAGAAAATGGTGGCATCAACAATTTGATATTTAGAGTCTGATTCACACTCCAATGGGGCAAATCAAAGCTTCACAGAATTGTCAAGGTTGGAAGAGACCTTCAAGATCATGTAGTCCAACTATCAACCCAGCACCAACATAATCACCCCTAAACCATAACCCCAAGTGCCATATCCAGATTCCTCTTGAACACTTCCAGAGACAGTGACTCCACCACCTTCCTGAGCAATTTACTCCCATGCCTAACCAATCTTTCAGTGAAAAAAAAAATTCTAGTATTTAATCTGAACATCCCCTGGTGAAAATGAAGGCCATTTCTTCTCATCCCTTCACTTGAGATATAGCAGAAAAGATTGACCTGTACCTCACTACAACCTCCTTTCAGGTAGTTTTGTGGGCAGTGGTACAGTTCCTCCTTCCTAACTGTGATTGTCTGACTTTCCAGCTATAACATCCTAAAATGCCACCATTGATTTTAACAGATTAGCACTGACCTGTGTTTGCTGAAGGTTTACTCCATTATAATCTCTTGGACAGGCATGATTACTTATCACAGGGACTTGACCATCAAGGTCTCAAAAACTCAGTTTCCTTTCTTTTTCCTAGGAACATAAGTAGAAATCCTGAAGGGAAAACAAACATCCAGGATAGATCACTGAGAGTTTTGTGTGAGTAAATAGAGCTGTAAATAGAATTCAAGGTGATGGCAAGTTATCATACTGAGTCATCTATTTTCTGTAAGGTCAAAGAATAATTTATCAAAGAAATACGAACACTGTGACTTGGTTTGTCAGTGGATGAAACAAGCACCATCCACGAGAAGAGAAATATCTGTTGCTGTACTTTTCCTGTATATTCTGCAGTGTCTCTTTTAACTTCAGAGATTTAACTCCTATCCCTTAATCAAGGAAGACACAGGAACGTTTACCACTTCAGCCTGAGAGCTGCAGGCAGAAAAATCCCAGACTAGAGTCCTCAGTAGGCTGAAGACATGGCCTCACACAACAGAAGGGTGTTAAAGGCCTAAAATGAAGAGAGATTTGCTCAGCTTCCAGAAGGTGTTTGAGGAGAGGGATTGTCTGAGCCTTTGCTTGTAAGGGCCACTCCACGCTGCTGTTCAGTGAGAGGCTTAGCAGGCAGCAGGTGTGGGATGCCTGTGGCTGCTACAGTCAGTGTTGCCTGGCAGGGGTTGTGATGGTGTGCGATCATATTTAGAGCTTCTTCAAAGGAATGAAAGGCATGAACAGAGGTTACTGTAGTGCATTATCAACAAGAATAACCCCCATTCTCCACTTAAAGTAATAATCCTCTTTTTGTGAGCACCAGTAATCTGCAGCCAGCATGCACAAAATAATTCATAATTTTCTTTCACTTCTGCACAACCTGCAACAGAAGAGCACAGATGATACCCAAAATAACTTGGCAAACAGTTTGCTTATGTGTATAACAAGCAGAAATGAGCAGGATTGCACTGAAAAAACATTGTAAAGCCTGAACTTTGCTCAGTGATCTCATGACAGTCTCATGGCATTGCATAAGTTTCCACTTGTTAACAGATCCTACATATTTCTTTCTTGCTAAAACTTTATTTTAGCATTTTGAAGTGGTATTTGTGAGCTGTCACCACAAGTAAGCATGTTGCGTTTTCTTGGGCTAAATGTGAACTATTACACTTTGATGAGCCCCTCTTGTTAGTGAAGAACAGATTGAAGACAGTGAGGCTTATAGTAGCACAAGCTACTTGTGCGGAAGTGGTTTTGGAGATTTTCAAAATTACAAACAAATATGCACAATTTGAAGGCTTGTACCAGAAAGTAAAGGAGCATCAATTTCTTTCGCCTTTTGATGAAAAGATGGAAGTAACAGACAACAATGGTTTTATGAACGTGTTAACAAATAACCTGGAACAAGAAATTAATTATTTTTAAAACATTGGGAAAATATTGAAGAAATTAATTTAAAATCTACTGGTAACTCTGCAGTCTCATAAAAATTATTTTGGAGTTATCAATTTTTTTTGAAAAGGAAGTATTCTTGATTTTTCACCTCCATAAAATCTGATGATCTGTAGTGTCTTATATTCCTGAATTCAGTATATTATTATAAATTGTTAGATTGAAAGAACAGGAGAAACACAGTTGATACCTGAAGTTAGAGTTACTCCAAATATACTACCATTAACAGCTGAAGACTAGAAATACTAGCCTTCTTGCTAACGTGATGAGCAATGGCCATCTATCTTCACAAAAGATTCCCACCCAAAACCAATTACCTCAGTTCCAGTAAACTCTTGAACTTTTCCGCAGAGTAATGAAAGGTTTAATGAAGGGCGTACAGAGCAAAGGCCTAGACCCTCAAAGGTCAGTTTAGGTTTACTCTTGTAGAGACTACCTCTTCCATGAGAATCTGTACTACAAAATACATGAAACAATATACGTTTTATGTTAGGAACATACAGAATAAAAAAAAAAGTCAGTGGAGCAATTTTCTGTGAATACGTTAGAGAATCTGGTTCAACTTCTTCTCTGACTTCAACTCCCTGAAATCTGAGTAACTGTATTAATAGTTAAATTAGGTTTACCCCAACACAAAACAGAAAATAAGAATAAACCCCCTAGCAATATATGTCTTTCTGAAGCGGATAATGTAAGTTGTATCAGAGCTAACTTGTTGCTTGTATGTCTCTCACAATGCTGTGTCAATGTCTGGTGTCAAGCATCTCTTGACTGATATAATGTGAAACAAACCACAACCCTGAGACTAAAAAGGTGTCTGTCAGTAAAGCTAGAAAATCAATCTTTAATTGTAGTGGCATGCAAAAGCCCATCTCCCCAACATACCGGCACAGAATGAATTGTGTATATAGTCTGTGCAGAATTACAGAACTTGCCCATAAAATCAGAATATCAAGACCAGTACCAGCAAATAATTGCAGCCAGATTAAGGCAAACATCGGCAGGTGGAAACATGTGTGGATATTTGCATCCACGCAATCCCAAAGAAATCAAATAGTCCTACCCAGGAAAATGGAACCTTCCACATGGATCCATTTCCTTCATAAAACCCATAAATTATTAGAAGTAGGTGATATATAATCCAAACAAGGCCAAAAGAGTCATTGCACTTCCAAAGGTAAGAGGACAGACACTGTTATCCTTGAGTAAAAAAACCAGCACAAATGGACACAAATTGTAAATCAGTACTGACAGGGATGGAAAGCAGGATGACTTCAAATATTAAATAGCTGAAATTGCAAGAAAAAAACCCTGCAATTTCTTACTATTTGGGACATATGTAGCACTTTTTATGCATAGATCCCAAAGTAGTCAATAAGAATGGATTAAACTTCTTCCTTTTGTTGTTGCTAGAGTAAGTAGGGCATAGAGGAATCGCAGTGACCTTGCTATGCCTTGCTAGCATTTGTCCCGCAGTGATTCCGTAACTACCAGCATGGGGAGAAAAGATCCTAAAGGCTGTATTTTATAAAGGTAGTAGGTACTGAACTTGTGAAGGGAGAATCAAAGAAAACATTTCGGATGAAGGAAATGAGGAAAAAAAGAATGTGAATGGAAATAAATTGGAACGAGGAGTGAATGGAAAAGGAAAAAAGAAGTCTCTGAGATATGAAAAGGAGGGGGCTTGTACGAGCCTGTAAATATAAACACATTCACTGCAGATACACACACAGAGACTTTTATAGCACTTGTGAATTTTTAATAGGGGTATCTCGGCATCAGGCTCCTGCCATGCACACAGATTAAGAATCACCTGAGCTCTGCACACAGGGCTGTGGCAGGAGGCCCCTCCGAGACTGGGCTGGAAGTCGCTCCCATTAACATCACCTTGAAAAGTGTCATTCTGAATGGTGAAGGGGGCCTTTCTGCTGACAAGGATGCAATCAGCTGAATGACTAAATAGTTTGGCTTCCAGCTGAAAATCTTGCAAGTAAACCTGTATTAGGACAATTTTCTCCCTCTCTTTTTTTAAAAAAACCCAAAACCTGAGAACTCAGAAGTTTCTTATAAAAAAAAAGAACATGTTTTAAAGTCAGTATAAAAAATTAGCAATCCTCAATAAATTTTAAGCCAAAGAGGACAGCCTAGAAAAAACCTTGTTTCTAAGTATGAAAGTACAATGAAAATCAATGATGGAAAATAGTAGCTTTTTGCTCAGCGGTTCTTAGTCTCAAACATCTGTTTGCTTAAAATACAATGACTTTAGTGTTGTTTGCTTATGTTCAAACTACTGCAACATAGTGTCTCATCAACTGATTAGTTTCCTCAGTTTTAATGGATTATATATGTGCCAGATCTTCACAATTCTTCCTTTTGTGGCATAATCTGAATCCTGCTGAAATACCTTCTTTTCATCCACTTTGTGCAATTTGGCTCAGACTCATGAAGACTGTAGCTGCACAGATATTTTTTAGAGCCTGAATTTTACATTTCAAACCCTGTGTGAAAGGATAACAAGCTCATGCCCAACCCCAAGGTACCGTGTTGATTTTTTATAGTTAGCTTATAGACACTCTTTTTTTTTTTTAACTTTTAAAGGAAGCAGGATCAAAATAAAATAGAAAAAAATGCAGTGGCCTATTAAATATTTTTTATAAGTTCATTCTTGCGATATTTATCATTGATTTCCCATAACAAACTTTCTTTTATGATTTTTATTTCTTCATTAGTATTATTCCTCTATCTAACTGTACTATGTTTTAGTTATTTTTCTGTTTATAATTGTTTTCTTCAGCTACAGTGAGAAGGAACAATATAAGAGCATTAAATAGTTAAGATAGTGAGAAATACGGAAATAGTCAAATTCCCATACAAATTAAAAAGCCAATGAAGGGCTCAAAAGAAGTGAGGAAAAGATATCACAGCGCTTAAAATACACATCATCAAGGCATAACAAAAGCTTTTCTTATTTAAAGGTGTGCAATTGCTTTATTTCCAAGTGGGACTACTCATAAAAGAAATGGAACAGTGAGGACAAAATTGCTAAAAATGCTTAGATGTGTATTGGAGCATCTGTGCATTTTGCATTGCTGCAAGTTGGCCCCTGAAAACCATGGGAACTGACCAGGTTCAGTTCAAAAGACCTCACATTTCCAAAAACTGTGATTAGCCAACACTAATGCATGCTTACTGTTGCTGCTCAGGCTGCACTGCCTCTTCATTTGTACTGTGGTCATGATGGATGGCAATGGCCGTGGGTCTGAAAGGACTGGAGCAGTCCCAGGATAGGATTTGGATCAGGTGTCTTGACCACACCTCCTCCTAGATGGCAAACATATGAGATGTAAATATTTCTTTTGTATTGCATGGAAAAGCGTAGCTGACCGATGAAATAGAGTGTAGAGGTATCAACTTCATTCACACAGCGTGCAGGCTCAACTGGCATCCCAGTTTTTACCTGCTGGAAGGCATTTTTGTTTGCCATCGTGTGACTTTTACTATATTTGATAAGATTTCCCAAATTTTCCCTCTGAGGAAGGATTAATACCACAGTGAACAAGTAACAGATTAGGAGGACTTCAGTACATCAATACTTACATGCTTTGTTAATCCGAGGATGATTTTTGCTTACCTTTTATGACAGTGGTTTACAACTAGGCACTGTTATTTTGAAGGAATATTTCTTGTAGCAGCAAGGATGGTGTCAAAGTTCCTACTTTGCCCAAGGCTGTAGAACTGCTAGAGGTAACATGGCAGAATTTCTAAGCAATATGAAGTATGGATGGCTAGGTGGTCTGCTTCATGCCTGTTTATATCCCCCTGAGCTTGGCTCGAGTGTCTCACTGGAAACAAAATATTGAATAAGACATTATGGTGGGGGAAAAATTGTCAGGATCTCTGACCTGAGGACTCCTGCAAGAAAAAACCAAAAAAACCAAAAACCAGAGAAATTAGTCTGGGGGATTTCTAAGTTATGTGCCAACTATCACATGCCATGACTGACTCCCAAAGGTATGCCAGACCACTGAGTAAACCAAGCATACCCCCTCTCTTGATGGAAGGTGTGGAAAAGTCTGTAGATGTGTTATTGTTGTTGCTTCAAATTATTAGGGTTTGAAGAATGGAATATTCTCCCCTGAAGAATGGAGTGTTTGAGAGGCAATTGATCTGGATATTAGATAAATCAGAGCCATTCAAATTATTTTCTTAAGGCTAATGATGTACACATGTCTGGATAGGAAAGGGTTGATACGATTCAGAGGGTTGGGTTTAACAACAGGAGGGTCATTTAGGGCAAAGGGAGGAGGATGAGGAGGGTGAGGGGCTGAGGCACAGAGATGGTCATCAGGAGAGATGCCCTGCACCCCTCACCAACCTGCTTTTGCTCTTCAGCAAGGTTGGAGCAAGTCCGGAGAGAGTAACCAAATTCAGGCTGGGGGGATGGGGCAGGCTGGGTGAAGCCGGAGAAGCCAGAGGAGAGTCAGCCTGGCACTCTGGGTCTCTCTGGATCAGCACGGTGCAGGGCCAGGGGACTGCCTCCACCTCAGGGGTGAAGTGAACACCAGCAGTAATCCTCTGCAGGGCCATGCCTCTACTGACAAATAAACATTTTATGGATATGTTTGTGAATGAAGGAGGGTGCTCTTAATACTAAAGCTGCCATAAGCAAGCGAATCGGAAGGGCTGAAGCTTTATCTGAGTAATACTAAGAACTGTGAATCTTCAGACATGGAAAAAACAGTGAATATGAGCATTTTCCACCAACTTTGTATTCACATGGCTAGGTTTAAAGAAACTTTAAGCAGATACATGAGTTATGAGATTCATTTGAAATTCACAGATGCTCACAGAGGAGTTTATACTGAAATTCACTTCCATAAAGGGTTCCAGTCAAAAGGCAAGATGTAATAAAAAAACCTAAAGGCTTGCTTTTCCAAATTAGCTTTAAAGGCAGTGCTGGGTTTCTGCCTCACCCCAATTTCTTCTTAACTGAATCTGAATGTGTCAGTTCCTCCTCAGTTTTCTGCTATAACTCCACAATAGGACTCTCATAAAAAATACCTGATCTTTAGTCAACCACTGTTGATGTGGGACTTTATGAAGATTTCAGCTGCCCTATTCTATTCCCTGATAAAGCAAATGTATCAGCATATTCAATGTACATACATGCACATCATTTTACACACTGCTTTATATCCTGGTTCACTTTTATGTAAGATTTTAAGGGTATTTTTAAATACATACAAATGTATAAAGTATATATTAGTTGTGAAGCTGTTCATATTAATAAATGGAAGGTTTTTCGGTGTTCCAGGCAGATAGAGATGCATACACAGTAAAAGAAAATGTGTGCAAATAACTAGTGCACATTGAATTAACATAAAAGGTGAAGAAAATGAATGCATAACAGGAAGGCCACAAAGAGAAATCAAGACTATCTGTGAAAGAAACATCTAAACACTAAGACATCTAAAAGAGAGTCATAAAACAAGATCTATTTACTTTTGACTATGTTCCCTTGAGTTACAGGGAAATGGGAAGGGTGACATTTAAAACCAGTGGGTACTGACTAAGAGACCCATGTCATTATCTTGGATTGCTAGATAATGAGGCAGAAGAATAATAATTAACGTATAGACACAGCAGGTTTTTATAGATACCTTTGCTTGTGTTTTCCAGCACACTTTTAATCGAAAAATCATCACATAAGAACAATTTCCAAATGTAGTTTCAGAGAACCAAAAGGCCCTCAGAGGTTCTATGTATGATGAATTTTGGACTCCAACAAATATGCTTTTACTTCTTTTCCTTGGGATGTAACTGACTTGAGTTTTGTGCTTTGTGAAGAATAGCAACAGTGCTTTTATAAATACATTCTTTCATCAGCTTACTATTTTAAGTTTTGCCTTATGTAATTTTAATTTAAGGTGGAAATTATTGTGAAAATCCCTTAAGTTTTGTTGAAAGTAAGTAGAATTTTGTATATCTTTTTTTCTCATTTGCAATAATTCTTTCACCATAGTTCTGCAGTTCCATGTCTTTCTGAAGCATCATTCTCTGGATTCAAGTTAAGAGAAATAGCCTGAGAATCTTTAAATTTGATACCCATTTGTCATCCTTCAGAAAATTTTCTTACACGTAGTATCAGTGTATGATGTCAAACATCTACATACACGTTTTTAGGGCTGGACACAAACCAGTGCAGAAAGTTGCAGTGAGTCATTGCCCAACTGATGATGAATCATCCCCTCAGCACCTGGGACTGATTCATGCTTCCAGCAGGCAGCCATTGGCCACTGCCTTTACAGACACAAACACTGTCTCATAGATAGCAGTGTCTGCATTAGGATTTTGCTTGGCTCATTACTGCAATCATTAATTGAATGAAAAAAGAAAAAAAGATTGCTAAAAAGGATCATTTTCAGCCTACAAGTCTTACAGTCCAGTTTCTCCGTCCTTTGGATGTTCTTGTGTCCTTGGAGGACATGTCCTAACACCCAAGAAAAACACCTGAACATTTTATCACCAATTTCATGTGAGAGGTGCAGACTCTGCTGTTTACAGACTCTATTCTATGCAAACTCCCCTGAAGTCAGAGAGTATCCAGAGCTATATTTCAGATGATCAGCTTTATTACTTACAACCTGCTTTGGACATTGATATTGGTTTCTCTCTGACTACAGTATCACATAACCTGTAGTTTCCCCATTGTGACTTACTGATCTTTGCTTCCTGGCTTTGGTTCTGCTTGGATCTCAAGCTTTCTGACTGAGCTGTTTGCACCTGGACTGATTTCTGATTCTGGTCTGCCCATGACCATGAATTGGTCATCCAAGTCCTGGACCAAGCCTGGACAATATTTCCCACCATCTCAGGAAAAACCAAAAATCTAAGGATCCATGTAGAAGGATAAGTGTCATAAGTAAAGGCATTATAGTTAAATTACTTTTACCTCTGTAGATAGCAAAAAACCCAACCCCCCAAAAAACTAACCAACAAACAAACAAACAAACAAACAAACAAACAAAAAACCAAACAAAACCAACAAAAAAAAAAAAAAAAAAAAAAGAAAAATAATGTTTTGAGATTGGAATTTTCTAATCTTCTAAGGTGACAGAAATCAAGAGAAAAACCAGACACTCATTCTGAGATATGGGTCATGTATGATTTTTCTGCTATAGCTGCAATTATTTAAATAAACAATCTGGCGTATCATAAAACAGTGTTCACAAGCCGTAAAAGAATTCTAAATGCCACATCTTCATAGTAACAATGATTCCTGATTGTGTCCAACTGCTTACCCCCCTCGCCCTTTTGTTTCTGCAGAAGAGTATCTATTTGCCATGAACCTAAAGGATGATGTTCAGATACCATGGGTACTGATGCCATTTTAGGTGTCCCTGGTGTGCTGCCACTCTAGAAAAGTAAATATTTTCTACAGGTTCCATATCTACTTCAGAAATATTATGGATCTTAAGTGGTGCTGGAGTGCTAGATATCTAGAGACTATGACCAGAGACATCCTTCATTCAACTTACTATCAAATCAAGCTGCCTTACCTGTCTGTCACAGAATGAATGTTGCTATTCCCCCCCCACCGTCAGCCTATTTTCAGTCTGAAACAAGCTTTGCAATAGTAGAAACAAACAGAAAAGTCTAGACTACAGCTAATGTTTTGTGAAAATTCTCCTGTTGTTTATTTAGGAAAGTGGTTGTTGCATGAGAATGAAAAGACAGACTGCTATGGATGTAATATAATGTGCATATATAAATACAGATGTCTTCTTGGCCATTTTTGAAATGAAGGCCAAATTAGTCCAGATTATTGCCTCAATAGGCAAAGCTATTGCTTCATTTCTACTGAATCTATTTTCTTTATTAAAACAGAACATTCCTGTAAATTCTATGCTGTGATTTTATCAAAATGAGGTTTGATCCATATCACTTTTGCAATTGGACCAAGTCACAGCCGAAACTAAACCAAACTGGAAAATATCAATAAATTCTTACTAGGATAAAATTATTTCGGTTTTCTTTCAACTGGCCGAACAGACGGATCCAGCAGACTATCCAGAACATGCAAAACATGATTTCATGTGTGATATTCTCAAAGTAATTTAACAGTTTTTCTTTCAAAAGATGGATCTCATAATGTTTCAAGACTCCAGACATTATTAACAATCTCATTAAAACAATCACATTGCTGTTGTCTTCTTGTCTTAGGGATGGATTTTCTTTGGTGCGTGCCCTCATGATCACATGGTGGAACCACAGGCACTCTCCAAGGTTCTGAAACATGGGACTGGACTTCAGAACATTTTGTTACTATTTACAAGTATTAATATTTTAAATCAACATCTTCAGTGACCTGTGGGTAAAAAAATATTTAAAAGCTAAATATTTAAATTTAAAATTAATAGGATCAGTCTTGGAAAAGACAACTTAGGTTTGAATATATACTTGTATTTAGATCACATTTAGATAGTACAGAGTACAAATGAGAAAGCAAACAAATTTGGGTTAAGCAACCTCGGAAAATTAAAATATGATCCTCATAATTTAAAATATTTAAGAAGTATTTTTCATGGACACTGAATTCCTGGAAAACAAAGTTGCTGAGACTTGCCAGGCAAGCTGAATAATGTAAAGTTCTTGCTGAGCTCTGAGCTATCAGTATGCTCACTATTAATAAATACTGTTGTTCTTTCTTTATATATATGCTCCAACATTTTTTAGCTTAGTAGTGGCCTTTTTCACTCGGAAAAAATGTAACAGAAGAAATGTCATCAGCATTTGTTCTGAAAAGTGAGGCATTGCACTTCTGTTCCATTCCCTTGTAGTACCAGCTATTTATATGAAAGAACGGTGTGGTGAACTATTTTCTTTTCAGATTTACTGTCTGAAGTTTTTGCATGACATAAGTTCAGGATACCAGAGATTACTCGTTTATTTCTGTATAACAGTTCTGAGCTGGCAAGCTGATATTGCAAAGAACCAGCTCAAGATTTGAACAAACTGTTCAAGTTACTCAAAATATAATGTAAATTTTCTGTAAATTATGGTGGTCTCTTTGTGGAAATATGCTTCTAAACATGTACTCAGCTGCAATCTTTCAGTTTTAATGAAGAGTCTAAGAACTGAATGTTAAGCTTGACTGAGATATCTGTCTGCACTTCCATGCCACTCTCTGTACCACAGCTCAGAAGAAAAATGTCCATGTTGCTCAGAGAAGCTTACTTGGCTGGTACATTGATGTCTTTTTCATGGATAACTAAATAACATTTTTAACCTATCTCTAATTTGAATTTTCTTGTCCACTAACCTAATTAAAATGAACAACATGGTATAAATTAAACTTGTATTATACTACTCCACTACCTCAAATTTCAGGGAAAATTTATTACTAAAGTCTTCCTAGCATAAACCCTGAGAGTTAATTTATTTAGAATGCCTTTTTCCATTTTTACTGTGTTTTTAAAATTATATTTGATCACATATGAACAGAGAAGGCATAGCTCTTGAGCCAGTGAAAAGAAAGACTATTGAAGACAATGCAGTATGTCAACATTAAAATATCAGGAAATTTTTTAATTAACAAAGCAATATGAAGATACTTCTACTGGATTTATAGTTTAAAAAAAATATAACAAACAAACAAACAAGCAAACACAAAAATCCCAAACTGGTGATAGAGTTGTCACAAAAAGGAACTATTTTACAGGAGAAAAAAAATTACAAAAAAAACCTTATTCAGGTTTTTCTCATTTTAATACTGGACACCTGATTCAAAAGACTGTATAAATGAAGAATTAATTTAATCAACAAGCAATTCTGTAGGTGCTTCATCAAGAAGAGCAGTTAGCAAACTAGAAAGACATTTCTGGACTGCAAGACACAAGAGTTCATTATGAGAGTAAGCATAATCAGGCCAAAGTGCCATTAAAAGAACATTCATTATAATTGGAAAGACAGAAAGCAAGAGTTACAGGATTTTTGGAAAACAGTGAAACAAACATATATGATCTATTTTAAAATGTCTTCTAAAATACAGAATTTAAATTAAAATACTAATAAAGAGTACTTGCAGGCGCGCCTAAAGCCAGCACAGGAGCTTGAAACAGAACTTTAAGAATATTATTCTTGTTGATTTTAGCAGTTACAAAAAATTTTACTGCCCTTATGAGTAGTTCTCGGATCACCTTCTCTATTGCATAAGTTGGTGATCTTTATAAATATCTTTATGAATTGGTACCTCAAATAAAATGTAGTTTTGCAGATGTATAGAAGTTCAAAAAGCACTGGGCAAAAATGTTAAGAAAATAAAACCCTAGTATGGAATAAAGTAATTGCAAAATCACCACAGAAGTGTTGAAATCCTATTGAAGATTTATTCATTTGGTATGTCAATGAATCTCCTATCCCAGCTGATGGACTTAAATTAAGACTTCGGCTTTGTGTTTGAAGGTTGAGAAATACTGTGCACAGATTGAACTGAGATGATGCAATTCAGTCTCCTGGGTAGCAGGGTAAAGATTTAAGTCAGTATTATTTGAGATTAATAAGACAAAGCTCAGGTGTTTGCACCTTTTTCATGCCAGCAGCAACAGGTATATCTGCATCAACTCGTTCTGAAAAAATACCTTAGGTTATGACATGTTTCCTTGTTCATAAAATAAACCAGATTTCTACTAGAAGATAAAAAGATGCTCAATGTTACTCATAAAGCTTGAGCAACTCTACTCCTAAGAAATTAAAAATAATGTTACCAGATGTTCTGTGTGGTCCTGTGTGCTGGGGAAACTTATGTTTACATTTCACTTACTGTGAGAAGCAAGATGCAGAGAAGACATTGGTATCTACAGATATTAAGTGGCATTCTGAAGAGCTCTGCTGCTTCACTGCCATCTAAAGTTGAGGGCAACAACATTTCTCAGGTTTAAGCCTGGTTTCATAAGGGTACAAAATTGTCTTAAGCTGTCACTGTACCAAAATCTTCCAGTCCTTCCTAGTATCTTTTGAATCCATTATCCAATTCCTGTCAAATTTTATAGGGATCTAGAAATCTCAAAAGTATTATGTTTCTACAAATTTTGTGAAAATATGTAGATAAGCAGTGAGGAGAAACACAAATAAATGATTCTGCACTCTCTCCAAGGGAAAAAAAAACCCCTTTAGTGTTGAATTCACTAATTATCTGTCCCATTCTGTTTCTGAGCTGAAAATACCAACTTTACAATTTGCATTAACTCATCTAAAGATGCATTTAGTTAAAATTTAAGCCTTATGAAAACCTGCCATTTCTTGTGGACTTGTACAAACACTGTTTACCATTATTTCCAGTTTTTTGACTTATTTGCATTCAATTGCTGCAAGATTTGAATTTCTTTGGCGCACATCTATCAAACATTTGTGAAGCATCTCACACACAGTGCAAAAATCTGAAAGGGATTAGGAATAGAGGTTTTATCACTTCTCCTAACCAAGAGTGACAGTGGTTTATTGTCAGGATAGGGCACTTCTCTAACAATCAACATTCACCCTAAAAGAAACAACGGACATTTATTTTGGTTTCATATAATCTAAGAAACACATCAACACTGTAATTAGCACAGCACTAAAACATTCTTTCCTTCTGTATCAGTAGAAATATCAAATTATTCCATAAAATTAAAGAAATTGCTGTGGAATTGACAAGTACAAGAAAGACAATATTCACCTTGTATAAATTTAGACACCCAAACTACATTTTTGAATTAAAAAGTAAATTTGCTGAGACCACCACTAAGTGAATGGCGACAAGCACATTCTCCTAGAAGGTGATTCAGGGCACGATTGCATTAACAACACAGAAAACCTCAGGGAATTTACCTTATAACTAGTATCATGACTTAGACTTCTACATGTGGAGCTAGGAAGTTTAATCAAGAGTGGAGATCTGAAATCCATTTTCATGTTACTCCCATGATTATCTGTAACCCTGTAGCCAGGCTCAGGACTTACTTTAGTAATACTTAATTACAACTTTTTTGAAAAAATAAACTTGCAAGGACAGGGACAGTAAAAAAACCAATATGAATTTTCATCTGTACCCTATGCAAAACTAAGCCCAGGGCTTTTGTAGAAAAATTAAGCCCAGGGCTTTTGTATGATTTGGAAATCTTTTCTAGTTGTTCACAACTGGAAAGTAAGGAATAAAAAGCTGGTGGAGTGGCAGGTTCATTTGCCTAGAATTGATTTGCACAAATGAAAGGTAGTGAGGAATAAATAAACTGAGAACAACACAAAAGGTAACAATTATATGAAGATACGACAGTGCTAAGTGTAATTATTCTTCTGATTTAAGATGAGCATAATATTCTAAAGCAGCACTATACAGTAAGAACCATGAGTTATTTAAACATTTCTGTAGGATTTTAAACATTCTGATGAATCATTTATAATTAGATATGATCAAAAAATCACTGACAAATAGATAACCCCAATGAAATACATGGTGCAGAGTGCTTTCTCAAGTCACATTATCTTTCTTTTCTGTGCGTTAAAAAGTGAAAAGATTTTACTATAATTACAATCCCATACCAAAGATTCATAAGGAGATAATATATTTGGAATGCCTACTGATAGCCATCCCTATTGGCTAGTAAAAGGAATTAAATGTTTCATGTTCATTTGAAATTTCAGCTTAAGGCCGTGCCAAAAATATTTTGGGGTTTTTTTCAGATCAAAAAGGGACAAAAGTGAAAAGACTTCCAGAAATAAATGCTAAGTAATAGTAAAATATCAACCATATGTGCATTTCAGATTTGTAGATCAAGTTACAAGGTTGGCAATCAGATTTTGACTCCCTAAATATTCTCAGAGTTCTAAATATAATCGTCTTCTGTTCTTCTTCTCCCCACCCCTTCCTCCCCAAACTGTTGTGTAGCTTTGCTATGTGCAATAAAGCGAGCTGTCTTGTTCAACTTGGAGAAGACTGGATTTGTTTTGTGAGTAAAATGACTTTTAATACTTGGGTACTGTCCTGTACTAGCGTAAGGCAAAAGGTAGAAGCATGGGATCTTTTCTGGAGCTGATATATATTGAAGTAGTCTCTGCCTCTTGAAGTTTCCATTAAAATTTTGGTAAGTCAAGTAGATATATAAGGACAATTCTTCTGATCATTTCCAGTGTGGTAATTGAGTGAATTCCTGCACTAGCTGTATGCCCATCTGCCTTCCTGCCTGTCTTTTCTCTTCCAGTAAGTTTTTATCCATATACCCTCTTCCAAAATGTTTCAAGGAGAGGTGAAGGTCTCAGAGAGAGTAAAGTAATAAAATTCTCATTAAAAGTCGTCAATGAGTGGAAGAGCTCTCTATTGTTAGTGTTTTCCATATGGCAAAGTCTAAAATATTAACTGGAGGAACCACTGTGGTCTTGGGCATATAAGGAGGATTTAGTGCATTCCTGAAGAAGTGAGATTTTAGGGATCTGCAAGGCAGCTGGTGTCAAGTATTGTAATGTGGTGGGAAATAGGGCAGAATTAATCTATATGGAATCCCTCTTCTTCAGTTCCACTACTCACAGGACATCTTGTTTTTCTCATTTGTACTTGTCTATGCTTAACAGCCAAGACTTGTCTCCAGATCATGACACTGGGGTTCAAAGGAAAAAACCCAAGCTGTTCACAAGCTCAGGTTTTCTGACCAGAAAATCTTACTGTGATCATCAATCTGGACTACTGAGGTAATGCAGACCTCAGCATTTTTCTAATTTCTTTAGCAGATGAGCTGAATAAGGATATTTAATTGTGATCTAAAGTAGCAGAGAATCTAGCACTCATTGCTTAGATTATTCCAATATTACTACAGAATTTAATATTCCTCACTGCTAAGGCTATACTTACATTTTGAGTTTGTTCAGCTCCGTTTTAATTCCTTGGATCTTCCAAAAGGCCTTTGCCTTTATATGTTGAATTATAAACTTACAGGCTAAAAAATATTAATTCTTCCTTTCTTAAAGAGATCAGACCCTTTCAATATCATCTTTCAATATAAAATCAGATTTCAACATAATATCATTAATTTTTAAATTCTTTTAAATTTTCTTACCAGTTTTTAAAAACTGAGTTTTGGCTAGACATGGTGTTCTAGTACTGATTTCATTGATGTGGTAATAAGCCACCTATCTAAAATTATTGAAATTAATATTGGAATTTCACTAGCATTAACTCACCCTGAGCAGCTTATTGTGTTACTTTCATTTCAATCCATATGTCATGTAAACAAATATGTTGCATTCTCAGCAGTCTCAGTGTAGATTCCCTATTAAGGATATATTAAAACTATTTCAAAATTCCTCGCAGTTATTCTGGATAAAAATGTTACTTTTTGAAAAGAGCTGAAGATTCTACAAAGATGGCATACTGACAGCTTACTAGAAAGTTCAGCCATGAATCATCTATAATAATAGCTTTTTCTTGGTTTACAAGATGGGTAGATTATAGAACGAGGCAAGCTATGAATTCCTTACAATAGTAATAAGAATTCTTATCTGCTGTTCTGAAAGGAGAATTGCCAAGAATTTCTAACATAACAAACAACCAATAATGTTTTTGACAGAAGGAAGAGTTACAGAGATAACATAAATATCTGAATTCTCACCCGTAAATCCAAACCCCACCTGAAGAAAGATACCACAAAAGACATACAAACCCACATGTAACAAAACAGGACACGGAAACCAGGTGTAGGATTTCACATCTCCTGTGTCAAAGCAACACCATGGCAGAGGAGCTTCTTTTAAGCCGTCATGAACTCTCTGGAGAGACCTTCTCTGAGTCCACTCGCAAATTTTGAAGTCCATCAATACTGGCATGGATTACCCTTTGCAAGCAACAGATGGGTCTTCAAAATTTATGCCTTAGCTTTAGTAAGTGGAGATATTTTTTTCCCAGTGTTATTTTATTTTCTTCCTATTTCCTACTTCGTAAAACGTTATTTCATCATAATAGTCTTCCTTTATTATTTTTTCCATCTTTGTGCTATAAATTCTGTAATTTCTATTGAGTGGAATTCTTCTGTTATCAAATTGGCATCAGTTTATAAAACCGCTATAAAAACGAAATCTAAAATAAATTAATTATTTGCCCACTGTCTAAATCTAATAGAAAGCAAGCTACTCTACAACACTGCATTTTAATAAATTTAATGAGAATTCATCATTTTAATGTTAAACTGAAATAAATTACTGCATGAAATCCTGACTGTTTAGAATAACAATGACTGTAAAAACAACAAAGGAGATAATACAATTTTTACATTTTGCATGATAATGGGCTTAAAACATTTCAGGGGGAGAGGACAACTTTGCTACAAAAATTTAAATCCTTCCATGATTGTGCATATTTCATTCTCACAGAAGTCAAGGACATAATCTTGACCCAAGAGTGTCAACAGGAAGTCAGAGGATTAATTAACTAGGAAAACAAACGCAAATTCTTATAAGAAGAAAATTTCAGACACAGAATTGTTAACGGTAGTACCTAGGATATTTAGATAATGAACATCTTTTCTAGAAAATACACAACATTTTTATTACAGACATTAGAATCTTAACCACCATTTTGTAACATTTACCTAAAGTTTATTTTAAGAGAAGCTTTGTTTTTAACAATCATCTTAAATCCTAGTAAACTGAAGAATTAATTAGCAAGCACGGAGGATCAGCAAACTAATGCTTTAGTCTGTTAAACCATCTGCTCAGGAGCACCCTGTTCAAATCTTGGCATTAGGAGAGGATGGATGAATACTTTTGTCTCTTGCACTTAGTCACAACTTGCCATTCTTTGCTTATGCACATTTTTTTTCCTTCAGCTCATGGTAAACAAAGTTATAAAGAGGTTGATAATTGATCAGATTTCTGTTACCATGAAGTTTTACTTAACAGATTGCTAACAAATTTGGCAGAAAAAACCTTACTGTAGCCATCCATCCCCCTTATTTCATACCAGATTCCTGTATTCAGTAGGTATGTATGAAGGGATAGATTCAGCATTACCTTTTGTTTTCTTTGCCTAATACAAAAGAGGCCTATATCCAGTTAAACCAAGCAAAAATGGTGTAAAGTAACTGAAGTTTTCAAGGCAATCTGTCCTTCATTTCTGAAGACTATTAATGAATGCTCCATTAATATTTTACTACCTCGTTCTTTTTCATTATTAACAAGAACATACTTATCAGATCTGTGGAGGTCCTTGTTATTGCAACCCCAATCTGTCTTCATTTTCTAAACTTTGTGCTAATTCTTTGATTTTGTGTCACAGCTTTGTTTCCAGAAATTGCGGGTACATTCTGACACATAATGGATCAAGGGCAGCATTTGGGAATGAGGGTGGCCAACAGTCTAGTCTAGTCTAGTGGAATACTTTTTGTGCTGACACTGAAACTATTTCCTTGTACTTCAGCCACTCTCTCACAGATTGAAAAGATGGACGGCTGTCAGCCACAAACAAGGTGGTTGAGAAACTAGCGAAGCCATCCAGCAAATCACACTGTGAAGTCTGCGTGGTAGCAAGGGGCACAGAAAGGTGCTTCAAGGAGCACACTAAAAGGGGAAGGGGCACTGTACCACTGTTAATCCCATTGGCCAAAGACAGAACAATGTTCTAAATAAAGGCAAAGCCCTGGACTAAAGTTGGCAATAGATGTCTTCCTCTCCATCAACAGCCAGCTTTCTCTGCAGTTGTTTTTTCCTATCTCTTCGGGCAGATGTGATGCTGTGACCCTCTCAGGACCACATGGGGGAAATGGTTCTAGTCACAAAACCTCTGAAGAGGAGACATTTGTCTAAAATTCTGTTCCTCTCTCCATTGAGCTTTGTGCTCCTTGATTTTGCTCATGCATTACAGACTTGATCCTCCTAACTAGGTTCAACTGGCATTTTCTCATTGACTTCAATTAAGTGAGATCAGGACACAGATAAGGTTCTGTGTGAGAAATCACTGTATGCTAGTAATTGCAGAATTTTATTCAAAGACATATTTTATCTGTGTTGATGAAATTAAAACAGGATAGGAAAAAGGGGGGAAAAAAGCTCAGGCGGAAGGGCTGGCATTTTAATTTTTTCGGGTTGCTTCTGTAGTAGATTGACCTCCTTCAGATAAATCTGTGCACCATGGAAACTATTTTCTCACTGAGGAAAAATTTCCAAGTTCAGCTGAAGGCCTATACATCAAGCTAAGCATTTAGCTAAACTGTGCAACTGTGTAATCTTACTGCCCTCTTCCCATCCTTCCCTCCCATTGTTTGTCATCCTTACTGTCATATCTGGTTTCAAAGCAGGTTAAGGTCACTGGGGTAGGGCATGTGCCTTTCACAGTGTTTGTAGACCTCCACTGCGTGGGAGTATGGGAAAGAAAGAGAAGGAAAACACTTTTTAAAAATCCTTAGAGGATAAATAATAAGGCAATAATAACATGCTGTAAAATAAATGCAATCAACTGATATTTACACAGTCTTTTATCCAAAGTCTCTAGTTTGTGTTCCTCATAATTATAGTACAGCTCAGCCAAATATAGGTGGACAGAATGATTTCTTTATTGCTATCTTGGCTTTACTGTATACTCACAGATAGCCTACAACCTGCAGGTCTAAAATAATAATAACAGTATGAGTCTATATACATGTCTATATGAGTTCATAGGGGGCTTAACTTTTGTACGCGCTGATGAACTGTGACCATCTGAGCAAAGAAGAACTTTCTGTATCCAGACAATTTTGTGTAGGAGCCAGACAGAAACAAAGGCCAGCCCAGACAGCCACTGAGAGTAGTGCTGAAGCAGTTTCATGGAACTGGTGACATGTGTAGCAAAGCAGCCTGCAGAGGCAAAATCCAGAGTCCAGGCTGAGGGGTTTCCTCTCAACTGTTTATATATTAAAAATAAATAAATTACTCTCTAACTTTTTTTTTTTCCTCAAATGTGTCACACTTATCTGGGGACATGGAGTAGAATATTGCCCTCTGAGACAGCTGCAGAGGCAGAAATACCAAAAATAAATAAACTGAGATGCCAAGAGACTACAGACAAAAAAGCAAGAGATTAAAGCAATAAAGTTACTCAGAAGTGAATGCAACAGAATGAGAAAAGATACGCACTGTAAAATCCAACCGACCACAAGTAAGTTCTGTTTCCTCCTAGTATCCAGTGGATTGCAACATCCCTTGGCCACATTTTTCCTACATGTCTTATCTGAATTCTGCAGCTTTACTATGAGCTCTTTCTCGTTGTGAGAAATCCAATTGTTACAAGATGATTACAATGCAGATGGCTGTAGTTAAAGTCCTGAAGTGTTTGTGTGCACACAACAGTACAGAGAATCCAGAGTCGGAGCTCAACATAAGCTGAACAGGTTCACCCCTTGTAGTAGCTGGACTTAAACTCACTAATAGAGGTGTTTCAAGTTTTTAAGAGCTATAAATACATGGGAAAAATAAGCCACAACTTTTGCAGGCAACACCTTAACTTCACTATAAAAAATGCATAATATATATTTTAAGCATCATTTTATGTAGAGCAAATTTCGTTGCTCTCCTGTCAGTCAGTTTCCACTGATATTTGTGTGTGTTTTTCAAACAATAACAAGGGAGACAGTAACACGGAGTTTAATACTAGAGATTGTCATCTGACCCATTGTTGTTTTTGCCTTTTTTTTTTTTAATTTTTTAAAATGAAATTGCTACACTTCAAATTGTTTGCTTTGTTTTGGTTTGGTGTTTTGTTTTTCTTTATGCATTCTTACATAGAAGCAAGCTTATTAGCTGACATGAGAAACAAGGAATGAATTTAAACTGAAGGCAATGCAACCCATAGAGGCAGAGAGAACTGATTCTGCAGGCAGAATCTTCTCTCCTATTTAACTATTTGTTTTCAGGATATATATCTCTGCAATCTTAGATCCTATCCCTCTGGTAGTGATAACATGAGCATGTTGAGTAAAACAAGCGATATATCTTTTTTGCCTCAGAATGGACAGGATTGATATTGATATTATCTGAAGGTTTTCTCTTTGGTATCCATTGAAATAATGATTACAAGTGATCATATAAAAGTTTATCAATGTTCTTAATGGTGCCAGATAAATGACAATGAATGGGTTTTATTTGTTTTGTTTTGTGACTCTAATTGGAACATATAACATCAGAGGTTCCCATTTTCTTCTGAAATTACATGCAGCCCTATTCTCCTTCTCATGTGAACTGCGATACTTTCTGCATTAGCATATGCTGTTAATATGTTCATTAAATTCATGTCACATTGTAATTAATCTGAAAATTATGTCATTTCTGCAGAACCTACAACCTCATTATGTTCACAGTATGTACATCACAGCCATTTTATTTCTGAAAGAGATATACCTCTGTTTGGTTATTAATCAAGGGGTCATTTCTGCCCAATTTACAGTGATTAACTCTTTATAAGAAATCATTTTGAAGCCCTGAAGATACTAAGGAATCAAATTATTATGTTTCATAGAGAGAAAAAAAATTGCAGAGCAGCACTTATTTATAGAGTACATTTAATAATCCATACAAAAAGTATCGGCTTAGACTCAGCACACTGAGGTCAATATAGAAGGCTGAGCAGGATCAAAAACTTAGGAGTAGCTAGAAACTATGAATTTCCAAACAGAGCACTGATATTTGATTTATAAGGAGTAAGATGATAGTGAATCTGATTTCAAAGTCACACTGAATAAAAAATTATTTGCCCGTGAATAGTTGTCTGTATTATATAGATAGAACAAAATTATCCTAATCAGGTATTGCTGAAAAATCGATGTTTAAACTCCAGATCAACATGACAGATTTCAGCCCACTGTTTCATTTTCAGCAATTTGTAACAAAATAAAAGTGTAGAAGACTTTCTCTCCTTGTAGGTAAATGTAATCTAATAATTTTTTTTTCTCAGCAGGGTGCAAGGCATTTTTTCTTTCAAAACCTATAAAAACGTGCTTTTAGGTTTGATTTTTACAAGGTAATTTACACCAAGTATCTATTTATAAATGTAAGCAAACTTACTGTCCTCATAGAGGAAGTATTTCATAGCTGGCTTTGGAAGATTCTGAGGTATCAATTAGGGTGACCAACCATACAACTATATTAATAAGAAATTTGCAACTGTGAGTGGCAGGGATTAACATATAGTAGGAATGACCTGAGTGCTATCAAATACCAGGACTTTCTGTGGGCCTGGATTTCACACTCAGCATTTGGCACCTGAACTGTTGATTGGCAGTCTATCAGCTACTGCCCATGCAGATTTCATGCTGCCTTAGGTTCTGAGCCCTTCAGAGGAATTGCAGCAAACAGAAGGCACATTCCAAGAACTACACCTTCAGTTTTTCAGGAGCACCATAGCAGCAACGATCAAAGGAGACATTAGTGAATAAACATATTTTAATAATTGATACTGTGGTTCTCTGTGAATATTGATAAGCTGCTCGCTTTACTAAAGTGTTTCTGAGAAAGAGGAAGACCGAACGGTAAATTCTGGGAAAGGAAGTAATGCTTGGCAAGGTCCTTTTAAACTTCTTTTTCAAAAAGATGCATTAATCAAATACAGAATATAAATTCTGTTTTTCTTCAGAGTTAGGGGAACAGGGAGCTTAGGGGGTAGCCTGCTAATGAGAACAGTGCAGCAAACAAACTTCATAGCTCTAAGAGGAAACTCAGCATATTTATGAATGGGATTATTGGTGTGGTTGCTTGCCGCAGCAGGGAAAGGATTCAGTGCCCCTGGAGGCAAATTTCCAGCTCTGTGCCAGCTCATATGATTATTTAGATTCTCAAAAAAGTCTCTCTGAAACCCTGTAGTAGCACAGAGAAGTCTGATATTTCAAAGAGTTGTAGAAGGTGGGATGTGAGAGGACGGAAAACTTGGAATATAAATGTGAAGTTCATGCTAAAGAAATATTTTTTGGGTTTTGGGTTTTTTCTAATGTGATTTTGGAAAACGTGCATTTTTAGAAAAAATTCTGCACTGATGAAACAGAGCAAATAGTTACATTTCAAGCAATCCAAAATACCTATTTCCCCTTTGCAGTAACAGGTTCTGACACGTCAGTGTGAACTGAGTATATAATAAACGCATTTATACAGAATATTAATCTGTGGATATTACCAAAACCATAAACGATAGAAGACACTTTTCTGTGCACTAAACTCCTGTAAGTACACATCCCCCCCCCACCCCCCCCC
>VZRN01006264.1:349578-418498 GCA_013397935.1 Dasyornis broadbenti
CCGGGCGGGTCCCGGCAGGTGCTGCCGCGGGGCGGGGAAGGCTGGGCGTGCCCGTGCTGCCCCGCCGGGGGTGCGCCGGGGGTGCCTGTGCGGGAGCCCCCCACCCCCGGAACGGTGCGAGCGGCGGGGGCTGTGCCTGACAGGGGGGCAGCGTGGCGCCCCTCGGCAGCGAGATCGCACCGCTATATATTGTAGTTTAAATGCAAATGATCGTGATGTAACGAGCACTACCGGCCTTATAGGCTGCGGGGTTGCTTTGTATGGGCACCGCTTCTTAGTTTACTTCTGGATGGGAATCCAAGAGGCGTGAAATAGCCAGGACTGTTTCACGTTCTNAGCCCCCCACCCCCGGAACGGTGCGAGCGGCGGGGGCTGTGCCTGACAGGGGGGCAGCGTGGCGCCCCTCGGCAGCGAGATCGCACCGCTATATATTGTAGTTTAAATGCAAATGATCGTGATGTAACGAGCACTACCGGCCTTATAGGCTGCGGGGTTGCTTTGTATGGGCACCGCTTCTTAGTTTACTTCTGGATGGGAATCCAAGAGGCGTGAAATAGCCAGGACTGTTTCACGTTCTCCCATGCTACGTTGTTTAAACATTAAAAAAAAAAGAAATCTTGTTTTCCTGTGGCTGAAAAGGATAAACTATTTAATCTCTCTTGACCTTTATTCTAGTTTTTTTTTTTTCTTTAATGTAGTTATTAGTTGACCAGCTCCTTGTATATATCTACATCATCTCATATTTTGATGAAATGGTGTCCCAGTCTCTGTTAAGGAGTTTTATTACAAAAATTATGATGTGCCTAATACCTGCACTGCCAACTTTTTTCAATACTGAAGAAACATATAGCAGCCTCTTCTGCTGATGTTTGTTTAGATCTTGCTAAAACTTTGTTAACAGGCAAACATGGTTCCCTGCATTTTGCACACAGAGGTCTTTATTTCTCAAGACAAGAACTATGCAAATAAGTAGACCTTAACTTATGACAAATAACTTTTTAAGCGTGATCTGCTGTTTCTGCCAGCTGCTCTATAGGCAAAGTCTGCTTGTTCTGCACAGGAGTATGGAAAGAGTGCTCATGAGGTAGAGAAGGAAGCTTATTTTGGCTTTTAAAGTAAGTGTACTACTTAAGTTTGTAGGACTGTTTGGTTTTGGGTTTTTAAAATTTTTTGATTTTAATTTTGGCAGGAGCCTATAGTCGACCCCAGTATCTTTAATTGGATTGGATTACTAATTATAGTCCATGTGGATATATTTTGGTTGGATGCAACCACTAAGTCAAGTTCAAATAAGGGCCAAAGAAAAACTTCAGAGATAAGATGTCTCTCTTTCCTAGAACGCTACATGTATTATTTGAATAACTCTTTTTTTTTTTTTAATCTGGTGTGAGTGCATGGTGTGTGTGTGTATATACAGATAATATTAAGAAGTCTGCCTTGCTTTAGACAATTTATTCGATGGTGTATTACTCTAACTAGGTCTGAATGGATTCAATAGTCTCCTTATTTTCATAAATAGGTTCACAGAAAGTAGTATTTCAATGTTTTACTCCCTCATTTGTTCTCCATTTTGGGGTAAGGTGATGTGCTTTTAAGCAAAATGCTGCCATTCTAGGGAAAATAGGTGAGAATTCAGGCAGGTATGAGTTTTAACTTTGTCCCAGTTGAAGTAGATACAGTTACAAGGATTGGATAGCATTGATCTGCACTAGAAATTGTTGGCTTTTTGACATTATAACAATGTTTTATGTAAGGGAAAATACTCTGATGTGTTTTGTTAAGCTTGACTCAAAACCACTTAGCAGAGCTCTGCAGTTGTTTGTAACCCAAGCTTCTTTTTGCAAGATACTAACCAGAAACCGTATCTTGACTTCCTACTGCATTTTGCAACAGCATGTATGTATCTGAAATTTCTATTATAACCAAAAGATCCTTCAGACTACTTGGAATTTGGCTAGCACTGTGTTCTTTCACTTTCTGGGTGCACATTTTCCCAGTGTAAAGAGACCTATTGAATAATAATTGATATACCCAAGAAGTATTATTTGCTAAATAACTTTGAAATACTCAATTGTTTTGCAAAGTATGAACCATTACTAGAGTGTTTTGTGTTAAAATACATTTGAAATTTTTGTGCTGTTCTGAGTATAAAGATGATACGGTTTCTTGTAACTGTTTGCTTACAGTTTCATTTTGTGTTGTTAATGCAACAGGTGATGTTGACTTGGCAACGTGGCAGGCTAGCTTTCCCTCAGTTTTGTAACAGAGACCCAATATTCTTTGGCTTCTTTTATGGCTTGGGCATGCTACTAATTTTAGTCCACACTGGAGAGTGGAAGGACATGAACATATACTGAGTGAAAACTTTGTTGTACCATACTTTCATTTTGTCATGGATAATGCATAAATGAATTGATTTCCTATGAAAGTAATGTACGCTACTGTAACTGCATGTTTTGTAGGGGTTTTAGTTGTGTATATAACAAAAGTCTTCTGTTCTCTTTTTTTTCCAACTAATAAAATAAACGTTCTGTTCAAAATGTACAGTATTCTCCTTGTGAACTATATTAGCAATTCAAAAAGAGGAAAATAGTTAAATGTGTGCATCCATGAGTTTTGTTTAAGGTTAAAAGGTTGCTTTTATTTTCAATATTTCTGTGAGCTTTACAATCCACTTCTTGTTTAAGTACTGTCTTTTATAAGAAAAGATTGCCAACTTAAGTGCCCTTTCAAGTTATTCTAGAATATTAGATTAATTTGTGTTATCTTGGATTCTCATTCTGTTAGGCTATGCCTAATAAGAATACCATGGAAGGGGCAGGGGGTGCTTTCTAGCACAAGTTGTAGTTCAGGAAGTTTTGCATTGCTTGTGAGGAAAGGTGTGGTTTTGGTGAGAAACTTGCTTGTCGTCCCAATGAGTTTTATTTTTGCTGTACAGAAGAGACTTCCCCAGGCTCACAGGGTCCCCTTGGTAAATAAATGTGTTGCACTACTTACTCTTCTTTGCAACAAATTGCTGTGGTATAGGAAAGATTACTTTCTAAAGCTAAGTTATACAATAGATGGAAAAGCTGATTCAAGATCTTTAAAAAGTTAATCTGTTAAAGAATGAGAAACAGCATCAAAACCCTCCAAAACCAACACTAAAAGCCCCCAAAAATCCCAACCCAACCAAAACCTACCAGCAAATAACAAAACATTGAATGTGAAAGTTAACATTTTGGATTTTTTACTTAGAATAAAAATTCACCTTTAAAGTTTTGATTTATATGTTTATCTTGGGTAATTGTATGAACAACATTCTGGACTACCTATGTAAAGAGAAGAGTTTGTAAATGAAACTTAGGCAAATCCCTAGTATGTACAAATAAAAAGACTGCAAAAAATGCAAGGGTACAGTAGGTGATTATTTGGCATTTTGTGCTTGTTCTGTGACTGCAGATCACTTTTAAGTATGGGCATTCAGGTAGTTTTGGTCATGCCAAAGATTTTAAACAGACTATTTTTGCCCTAATTATTTAAAGATGTAGTTTAGGTATGGTAGGAAGCTGTAGCAAAGTTAGTGCTTCCAAACCCCGCCCCCCCAAGATTTAATAACATTAAATATTGCTGTCAAGGAGAGTAAGCATATTTGGCTTGTGTATGTGAAGGTGCTTACTTTTGCTCAATTTAAATGTTTCTTTGATTTTTGATACTATTCGTGTCAACACTTACTATGTTTAGGATAAATAAATTAATAAATATTGAACCCATCTTGACCAATCCTCTTTTTCCACATATTTCTATGTGAGTGTCTAAGTGTGAGTCATACTGATCAAAAATAGCATTAAGAACACATTGTTGCCCTGTGATTTTTTTTATTTTTTTTCTCTGTAATATCCTGACTGAAGAACAGTAGTGATTTTTAAATTCCCTTAAGAATGCAACTTGGACCTCAGTATTTCATGTGCATGCCTGGATGACTTGAGAGCATGGATTGCCAAACTTCCCTGCATTGTCCACGTGACAAAGTTGTTTGAATGCCTCCTATAGCAGGAGCAGAGGTGAAGACCCTGCTTCAGCTTTAGGTCAATGAAGATCTCACCACTGCCTTTTTGTAGGTGTGGAATGTCAGTGCCCAGCAGTCAAACTTCTTGTTCAGCTGGTTTAGCACTGCAGAATTAATGCAGTGCTTCTCAGCTGAGTCTCAGCAATCCTGCAAAACAATTTCTACCAACACACATTTATTTTTTTCCCTAGGCATTAAGTGTGTTTCTCGAGATATTTAATTGGTGCAGCTTGTCTTGGGAGCTTCTGTTGAAATTATTATATCCTTTTCTAAATGCGTTGATACACTCTGAGACAGAGAATTAAAGTTGTACATGTATGTGAGTTTCATGTAATACGGCTTTGCATGTTACATTTGTGAAAGACCTTCCCCTAGTGAGATCTGCATCTATGTCTAAGTTAGGGTTGTAGAGAATTCCTTTTGTCCTTAGGAAATTCAGATCTCAAGTTGATGACAATAATGCTATTTGAGGGTGAACAAGAAGATCCAAAGGTTTTAGGTTAGAAGTTGATTATGTTCTAGTCATGTTACACTGTCAGGGTTTGACATTAGATTCAGCAGTGTTTGATTGCTCTGCAGAAAGGAATCACAAAGTTCATTCCTATTGCAAGACAGTTCAGAATTTGATTTGTTCAATATATATATAATAAATAAAACCTACTATGTAAGTGTTTAAAAGAAAGCTATTTGGTAGACATGTCATTGAATTTTTCTCGTCTTTTATATTAATAGTTTGAGAACAGTTCTTTTTCCCCTCAGTACTTTCTTGTTACTCATGAGTTGTTCACATATTTCTGGTTTTTATTCAGTGATGTGCTTGGTATTTTATGCACAATATGAACTAGTGCTGCAGAAAAGTTACTATCACAGAAATAATTAAATAGATGAGTTTAATGAAACTTTGTTTTGTATCTCTTGAAAGGTATCTTTTAAAATCCCTCATCTCAGATTGACTAGGAATTTCCAGATTCTTTGAACTTTTGAAAATTAGGTTAGTCTTTTTTCCTCAGTCTTCTAGACATAGAAAACTAATTTTAGTTTGTTAAAAAAATATGGAACTTAAATTTATTTTTTCTTCACTGTTTGAGTAATTTCTAAACTATATTTTCAAAGGGCAAAAGAACTTTGTTTCTAAAAAGCAACAGTTAGTATTCCTACAGTAACCCTTGGCAAATTAAACTTCTTACATGTGATTTGAAGACTTGAATGAAGTAACATTATCATAGTTGTGATACTCAGCTCAGCTAATCCTTGATTTGACTTCGTCTTGAGTCTCAAAATTCTCCCAAGCTCATTGTCTCAGTAACTTCTTTTTATGCATAATTTTAGCCTTCCCTTCATCTTTTCTACTTGAAATGTATTCTTTGGTTACATTTCAGACATATACTCTAATTTTGTCACTGCTCCTGTCTGCTTTTCAGCTATTGTTTTATGTGATTTGAGGGGGACTAAAAGGATTAAAAGCATTTTTGTCAATAAACACAAGGCAAAAACAATGGGTTGTTAATGTTTCACGAGGGATTCCAAAGAAACAATTTAGTTACATTTAGAAACTTCCTTTATACCTTGGTAAACAAAGTCAGGGGTGGCTTTGTTCACCTTACTTTAATTATACCTTTGTCCCTTAAAATAACTTGCTTTGTCATTATAATAGGAAAGAAAACACAGAATGATGGTTTCTTTCCTGATAAACTTAATCACTTGCAGAATCTAAATAAAACATCTAACTTGTATATTAATATTTCAGTGTGCCAGAATTCTCCTAACTAGGCTTATCTGAGCATATATTAGTTATGTGAAGCTTTTTGCCATACTGAAAATGAAAATAGAGCACTGCAAATATTAAACATACACGTAAGCATGCGTTAAAGAGCTATTTATGTTTTCCAAAGTATGTTGTTTTTCCTTACCACAAGGTGTAGGCAGTACCATTTTGCTATCATGTTCCTCATTATTGCAGATCAAAAGTTATGAAGTAAAGTTGTTACAAGTAAATTTCTAATACCAATTTTCTTAATTTCATCAAGGCTTTTAGTATGAAATGTAGTTTAAAAAGTATTTGCAATGCCTATCCCAGAAATCTCTTTTTTTTTTTTTTTTTTTTTTTTTTTTAACTGTAAATATGTCTACTTAGAAAGTACTTAAGGTATCTTTCAGGATTTTAATTGTGTGTAGATAAAGTTAACCATTTTATAAATTTAGGATCTACTTTCTTTTAATAATCCTATTTTGAAATTTTTTTTTGTCTTATCAAATCAGTTTATCTTTTGTGTTGGCTTGCTATTGTGAGGTTTTTTTTTGTATTTCTTTTTTAAAATTTTTAATTGACTCTAATAAGTTGGACAAATACTATCTGCCCAGAGGTTCCTTTTTCCTCAGTCTAAGTTGTGATAATATTTAAGTCAGTCAGTATAACCAGAATTGGTAGTTTACAAAAGACTGTATAAATACCTCATACTTTTTAGATAAAGCACTCACTTAAGTGTGATTCTTCCATTAGCAGTATAGTCTAATTTGATTTAGCAAGTTTTGTAGCAATCTCTGTTCTATCACATAATCTTTTGTGTAATTTTTTATGATGTGCAGTATATCCTCTAATTGTTTGGCCAGCTTTGCTGGGGGAGGAGGATATGCATGTGTTTTTCATATAAATAAAACCTGGATCTCAGCTTCCATTCCTAAAGATAACTCTGTTTTTAGTTTAGAGCCTTGACTTTTTGAATTCCCTGCTCTGGGAGTGCAGCCTGCACTGGAAACAGTTACTGCCTGCTTGGTTGTTTGGGAGGAGTCAAACTCAAATTTGAGAAAAACTCTTAATAGTTTGATCTGCTACAAAAGAGGCCCCTAAAGCAAGGAAACAAACGTGTGTGATGGAAGCCACTAGAGGATGACTGAGAACTGCGTTTTTGGTGATGTGTGTTTTGTGTGCATGCACAAAATGATTCAGTTGCTTTTCTAAGAAATACGGAGATAGAGATGATGAGATTTGGCTCTGCTTATATGGGGAACCAGAGAATCTCAGTGAGTCAGGCAAAGGGAATCAGAAAGGTTCACTTACTGTTCTTTTTTTGCCCAAACATTTTACTAAACAAATGATTACTTGTAAAAAGGGAAAATGGTAGTACTCATATACTAAGAAAACAAGGTTGGATGATTCACTTAGTTGATAATGGTACAAGAACTTATGGGCATCGTCTCTGGAAACACTTAAATTGATCCTGTTGGTATTCTCTCTGGTAACTTGAGTTGGTAAATGTGAGAGTATCTGTTTTTTCTCAGCTCCAGAATTGTTGAAAGTAGAAGCCTGTGTTTATGAAAGTTCTTACAACAGAGAACTGAATCATACAATTTACACTGAATTTATGGGTGCTGTCTTCTTTACTCAGCTGTCTCTTGTCATGGGGAGAATGGGAAGATGCCCAGATTCCAGGGGAATGTTGTCTGTTCTTACAAGTCTCAATGATAATTCACTTGCACATAGTGGTTGTTAAGTGTAGACCTGAACCACAGTTTTCAGTTCTTCTCCTTGGAAGGGATTTCTTTCCTTCTTACTGTCCACCAGGTCTCTGTAGGTAGCTGACTGCTGTGATGGGCAGGAGAGGCTCCTTTCATTTTAAAACAGAAGCTGGGGAAAAGCCGTCTTCCTACTGAATGGTCCATTGCTCATTTTAATTGTTGATCTTACAGCTTCCATATGGTAGCATCATGAAGTAAGATGGTTCTTCTTTATATTGCTGTTATTCTTAAAATTCAGAATGCAAACTGGGGTGTTGGCTAGTTTTTACCATGGCTTGGGGAAACTGTGAGCCATAGCACAGGGATCTAGAACTCTGTTGCATCCTACAGTCTCTGCTTAATCTTTGGCCGAAAGTTGCCTTTGCAACATTTATAACTAGGAACTTAAAAGTATAATACTAGCTCTTCAGAAATGTGCTGAATTGTTTTATGTCACACTATGAAACTGGCTTAATAATTTCCTGAAGAAAAAAGGAAAAGTACATTTTTTATGAGATAAAGCCCCTCAGCAGATGTTTGCATAGAATCATAGAATCATTTAGACTGGAAAAGATCTTTCCAGCCACTAATCTAATAGTGCCAAGTCTACCACTAAACTGTGTCCCTAAATTCTTCACATCATTGACTGTAATGGAGTACATTTTTACACCTGCATTGTAAAGTATGCTGACAGTGGGTTCTTGTAGGTATTGTGCTGACATGACTATCTGATACTGCCTGCAGAATACACACAATACACTGTTGGGAAAATATCTTCCAAAGCTTGATAAGATGCAAAAAAAGGGGGAAAACCAAAAGCAATCTGACGTGTTCTCTAGTTGCTGGAAAAGATCTAAAACCAAGTCAAGTTCTTCCCTATAGGAAGCAGCTGTAATGCAAAACATCTTCAGCTTCATTTCTTACACATTTTTCTCCCATTTCTGTGGGTTCATCCTATATAGCAGTAAGGTAAACTGTAAAAAATTTACTACATACCAGCTGCTGAAACTTCAGGTGCGTTGGGACAACAGAGTTAATTGCTAACAGGTATTGAAGTTCTATGCCAGATGTGCAGAATAAACATTTCTGTAGCTTTTCTTGGAATAGTTGAACTATAGATGAAATGCTATTTTCATATGAGAGTTCTTGTTCCATGTGTTTCAGACAACTCCCTTACATCTATACACCATTCTTTATTACATCTTCAGGTAAGAAGGTTTCTGTGTGACTGCTTTTCATTCAGGCCAGTCTTGGTCACCATAAGAAGTAACTCTCAAAATTCTGCCCATCCAGAGCTTTGCTGAATGACTTGCAGAGTAAAGGAGTACAGCTTTTAGAAAGGCTCAAAGGCATTTAATAAGGGATAATATTACAGATGCTTACAAATGGCTTCTTGAAAGTGTAGTGTGAACATATAACCTTTATTTTCATTAGTCTTTTAATGCTTTGATTTATCTCCTTCAGCTTTCTATGTAATGCAGCTTGACTTTTAATTACTCATTAATGGAGCAATCTATGCAACCATAGAACTGTTGATAATTCCAAAGTTGTTTTTGGTGGTGCTGTGAAGCTAAACTGGGGATAGTGCTGGGGATAATTTTATCACCATATTTACGTGATTTTTGTATTTTGGGGATTTTGTTCACAATTCGGTAGAGCAGTACATGTGATGGGTGGGCTGCAAGCATACAGACATACACTTGAGGTTATTTGAGGCACTGTCTGACATGAAAGTCGGTCATAGATCAGATTTTGATTGCATAACACTAACTTAATTGTAATCAGTGGGTAAATAGGGAGCTTCAGGCATGAATTCATTCATAAATCAAGGACTGATTGATCAGTCTGTGGGCAGACAAGATTATTACTACTTAGTACAGAAGTTAATTTCTTATAGCTATGTCTTTACCAATAAAATTAAATCATTGCACTGTTCACAAGTGCACACCAAAAATGGAAAGTACATTAAATTTGCCAAAAGGGTAAAATGTATTGCAGCATATGCCAGCCCACGGTAAATACTGAGTGTTACATTACTCGTTGTGTCTTTATAGCTGGAGAAAAGATTCAACTGTGATTGCTTCTTAAAGAATGCAATGAAAATCTTGTAGAAGACTGAACTTAAGTTGGGTATTTGGAGACTGATGTGCTTACACTTCCTTCCCAGAACAGCTGCGCTTAGGTCACAGTTGTTTGACACCCACCTCTGGGCTTTGTAAAGATTTATGTGTTTGTAATAAGAGCTGATACTGTGCTGCGGTGATCCAGAACGGCAGAACAGCAGCCTGCTTTCAGGCGCGTGTCTTAATCTGTCAGATCTCTTTTCATGCACAGCTGATAGACTTGCTTATCTCGTTTGAAGCATGCAAACAAAAGTTCTGATAATGTCTGACCCAGAAATTAACTCTCACCCTAGTAAGGTGAAGGATGTGGAAATGCATGCTTTGGTTATTTCTGCTGTACTGGCTTGCATCTAATATGATGCCTAAGTAGCTAAAGTTAGATCAATGAACAGCAGTAAAGCAGTCTCATGTCCTTCCAAAATGTTGTACATAACATTTTCTTTTAACTCTTATGAAAGCTTTAAGCAGGGTGTGTTTGTGTAGACACAGGTGTCTGGTGTCCTGCTGGACACCACAGGGTATGATGCCAATGCCAAAGTTGTGTGTCACCTGTGCAGATGTCACTGCCGTATCTGCCAGTGCCGTGAGGATGTCTCAGAGACACTGAAGTCAATATTACTTAAACTTTGCGGTATTAATGAGTTTCACATTGTGATTTTTACTTTTATGCAGCTGAATTACTGTGTGTTTTTGAAAAAAATAGTTCAGTGAAAGCAAGACTTAAATTGGCATACTTGAGTGTTTCTGTAAAATCAGGTTGTACTGTATTTTTGTTGCATACCACTTGAAAAAAACCACTCATGCCAAGTTTGATTTTGCATGTTACAGCATCCATACGGAAGTAGCCTTCCATCTAGCTGCTGTGTTGTGCAAATACACATTTTTCAAATGATAAATAAGCAATAACCTATATGTCTATAATGCTTCAGTTTTTAGTCTGTACTTGGTTGTGTTAAAATAGCTGTTTTCCCAGTGCTTTCTTCATTCATTCCTGCAAAGATTGCTTTTAGCACTGTCATGTTTGTTTCTTTCATATTTATATTTGTTGGTCAGTCTATTAAATGGGTATGTATGAGTTGCATTTGATAGCACTAAACTTGTGTGTGTGTTCCTGTTTTGTGCCACCACTGTGTACATGTGTGCTCTTGTGTGTACAGCTGTAGAAGGGTTTTCCTCCACCATCAGAGAAATCCCCATGTCATGGCTTCCCGCACTTTTCTGGATGAGCATGATTTGAATACTTCTCTTTATTTTGAAGGTTGGAGGGGAAAGGCAGTTTGCTGGCAAAAGGAAACATCTCCTGGCCTCTGGCTTCTCTTCCTACATGATTGTAGTGCTATTTATCTCTTCTTCACAGCTGTTAGGTACTCTGGGAGTGAGGTGGTCAAAAGAGAAGGTTGTGGCTTCTGAGAGTGGTGTGTCCTGTTCTAGTACTAATTTCCCTTCTGTGCCCTGCAGGCTGAGGTTTGTAGGGAAAAGAGCACTGTCTGGCTTAAAGTTTTGAGAGAACATGCACTCCTTCTTTTTATAAACGAAACATTGGGAGTGGTTTTGGTTAATCTGTACTTATAAGAAGTTGCTTTTCTGTTTGTGTGCTTGAAGACGATGCTGTTTTTGAAAAACTCCTGTAAGTTCAGGATTTGTATTGGCTATAATAAAGTTATAGAAGAAGTAGCAAGAATGTAACCTTTCATTCCATTTTCTTGCACTCTTAATATGTTTGTAGGTAGCCATAATAGAGGAAGCAGTTGTCCATTGCATGGATTCTGACAACTGTGGGAACAGGGAAAGCTTCTGTATGTTCAGAGCTGGGCCTGTGAAGCAGTGCCGGCAGCCTTTCATTTAACAGCATCCTGTGCATTAGTATAAGAGAATTCTGTTGTGCGCGTTTTATAAAAGTGCCATATGACTTAGATTTTAACACGTTCTGCTGCTTTTTAGTATTGCAGTGTTCATGGAAAATGTGCTGTAAGACTAGAAACATGATTGTGTTATACAGTTAATTAAAAATAAAGGCAGATTTTTAATATGAGCTCAGTCAGTGAAATACATCAACAAAGACTTTTTTGTTGGCTGTCAAGTGAGAAAAACAGAAAAGACTCAAATTCTTTCTCTAATATTTCCTTCCAGTCTGACTCATCAGTAGAAATTGTGAAGAGCTGCAGAAAAGAAGCCAAACAGACAAGCTGATAACTCAAAGAAATACTCTCTTGAGTTTGGGGTTCAGAGTGGAGTCATCATGAGCGATGTTACCATTGTGAAGGAAGGCTGGGTACAGAAGAGGGGTAAGTTCTACCTTTTAATGGAAAGCGCTTCTGCCATATCGTACACTGCGTGCAATGGTATTTCATGGCTACACAGATGAATGTTCTTGATTTATCTTTGGGTCTGGAGCAAGCTACTCTGACCTTGTGGAATAAGAGGCCATTAAGGCCTTGTTGGTATTAATTTGTAACGCTCAGCACTGCCCCTGTCTGTAGGGGTAACTGACAGTGCAGAGGAAGCTGGGATCAGTAATTCCCACTTAACCTTGAACCTTGTTGCTGCAGCTGCTGTTACCTGTGCATCAGACTAAGCTGGCTGTTGTGGCAGCTGGGAGAGATAGTAGTAGAGGTGTGCACTCAAAGGTTGCCTGGAAGCTGCTGTAGATACGATACCTTGTGTGAAACTTCCTGGGTGCCAAAATCATTCAGTGTGGCTCAGCTTGTGTTACAAATTCAAGTAGTCCCAGTAAAATCAACATAATACTTGCATAAAGCTCAGCATACACCTAATTACTTAGCAGACCTGGAAGCCATATGATTAAAGAATATGCTCTGGAATATAAGCCAGTCTAAAGTATTATTTTCTGTTGGTTTTGAATTCCTGTGAATTCTTGAGATGTCTCTTTAAAATGTTTCACCATGTGACTTACGAATTTAGGGAGGTTGCTGTATGTTAAACTTTGAATGTGAAACCTCTAGAAATATCTGGCATTCATATCATGTGATGAACTTTGGATGAAATCTTCCATGCTTAATGCTGCTTTGCTTTAGATTGTGGTTGCAGACGTGATTATTTTCAAAGGAACATAACCTCTCTCACAGAGAGAAGATGATCTGGATTTTAGAGTGATTTATGCCATGAGTTACTGTGATCCTAGTCCAGAAAAATTAGACTGAAATAGTGGGAATAAAATTACCCTTTAATTTACAAAGAAGTGATTTGCTTCAACAGCAGTGTGTGAAGACAAAGATCATTATTAGCTTTGTTATTGCAGATTGACATTAACTGTCAAAGAAGGCAAGAGAATGAGAGAAAAAGTTTATTATTCTTTTATTATTTCTGCATAAATTATATTTCAGGATGCATTATGGGTATTGTAGGTGAAAATGAGCTTAATTATGTTAAGCTTAAGGCCTACTTCCTATTTTGGAGTATATGCCTGTATTTATAATAAATAATATTTTACATGACAGGAACTATTTAAAATTTTACATTATTTTTCCTTTCCATCTTGTTGTTGTTTACTCCATTTGGAGATCTGATCTCCTTTTTTGATTATTTCATATAAATTTCTTTCAAATATATTTGAATGGTTAAGATGCTCAAATAATTTTCTTTTACATGACATCAGTTCCTTCAGTTAATATTGCTCATTCTTATTACAACTGCTGTCAACTCTGTGAGCACAGGATATGTGTATATTAATTACTGGGTTACAGAAAAGGACAATGTACAATGAAACTCAATGTCTTACTTAATATATGAAATTCTGAAAGGTAAAATAAAGGTTTTTCTCCTCACCCTATTGTACTATCTGTTAGTTGAAGAAAAGCCCACTGAGTTGACATTTTGATGTCAGTATTGTTAGTAATTGTTTTCTTTTCTAATTAAAGACATTTCATGACATGCATTTTTCCTTATTGTAAATAACTATGAGTGAATATATGGTTGTTTTCTTTTTCTTCTTGCTGTAGGTAACTGTGTAGGTTTTAGTGGGAGTTTTTTCAATTGCATCTAATATTGTCCTTGATTTTCTTTGTCTAACTTATTCTGGTTGTTGGTGGATTCAAGTGTGTCTTTTGTTTGTTTCTGAAAACAAAAGGAAAGGCATGGTTGCATTTCACAATGTTAAGAATTCATAAGCATTTTGTTCAATGGTTATACATTTCATGAAATTACAACTTTTACTTTGACCTTGCTCTGGAGCAAGAAAATCAAATTTGTTAAGTGCATTTTTAAAGTGTTGCCAAGAAAAAGTATCCAGCTTTAATCTATATTCTGAAAATTGGAATATGCCCAGTAGACACTTATTTTGGCAGCTAAATATTCTCTGTCTGTACTAAGAAGAATCACAGGATTGGGTAAAGCTGTCTTGCTTCCACAGGCTATCATTCTGTTACAGTTTTAAAGAGATTTCTTTGATCATCAACACTTGATGCCACTCATTGGCTCAGTTCACAGGGTGGTTTTGGTAGGTACAAACCACGTTCCACCTGGAGAAGGGTGAGCATGGGATCTCTTCTCCAGGCAGACACTGAATGAATTCCAGCCCCAATGACCGGTCCTTTGAACAGCTCCAAGCTGTGTGTATGGTGCAACATAAATTTCTGAGACTCCAGACTGAATTTATCCAGAAACAAAACTTGTATACCCTTTCTGTTGGGAGCATAGGGCCCTGGGCTGCTTGAGTTGACTGATCTGTTTCCATTACGCCAAACTACTTGGTCATGGGACTATAGCCCTGGACCTTTTAAAATTGTCCTCTTCAGCAGTCACTATGGTTTATAATAAGAGGAAAAGGAAAAAAATCTGACTTCTTTTTGTGATTCACAGGCCAGTCAAGGAGTATGAGGATGACTTGAAGGTATTGGGATGAAAAATGGTTTTGAGCAGCTGTTTAATGAGATGGGCCATTACAAAGGCGAGTTAGGCAAACTCAATGTGGAAATGAGAGGGGAGGACTAAAAATAGAGCTGGGGATCTCTCTTTGAATTGAGACTCTGCTAGAGAGAGGCCAGGGAAGACAGGATATGTTAGGGCACCATGAATGGCTGTGAAATGCAGTGAAAAGATGTTTGCTTTATTATACTTAGCGCTGTATCCATGTCAGTAATAGAGGGCTGGGGGCTGCATGTTTGTGAGGTTTTAACTCTGCTGTTGAGCACTGAAGAAGTGGATGTGATGCTTCACAGTTGGCTTCAAAGCCCTGTTTTCCCCTGTATGCTTAAATGAGGCACCCATTAAAGTATTAATGGTTTACTCGAAGTTAAGAAAATACCAGACTTGAGACTGGTCATACTTGGGCTTTGAGTAGTCTTTAGGAGAAGCAGTTTCAGTGTGGTGAGACTAGCTGATACTAAGGAGAAGTAAGCTGTTGTATGTGGAAGGTCAGATAAGCAAAGATGACAGGCTGGAGGTGAGAACTTTGGACAATGGAAGATGCAAAACCCAGGAGGAAGTAGTGCCTGAGAAGCTTGGTGAACCTCAGGTCCTGAATGAAAGGAGGCCCTGAAGCGCAGTGACTGGGTGTGCCTGAGCAAGTAATGCAACCCAACAAGAGCAGATTCAGAGAATGAAATAATTGGTGATGGGGACTCAATACCCATCTACACTTAGTGCATTTGTAAAGTGAAGTGGGTGTTAATTTGGACTGGCTCTTGTCTGCTTCTGTGCCCCTTTGGCAGTGGTAGTGCTCCTGGAGTACGTTGTGTGGCTTTCAGTTTCATCTGAAAGGAACAGGTTTGGGCACTATGGGACTGCTTCCTGCAGCAAATGAAAGTGCATTAACTAGGGTGGTGGGAAGATTCGTTACAAAAACGCATTGCTTATCTGAACTAAAGTACTAATTCAGATGTACCCTGTGAGATAAGAGAACTTGAACAAGTGGAGAGCCAGCAGAGCAGTCTCCTTAGAGTGGAGTCTCTACTCAGGCAAGAGACGAGTGGGAATGTATTTTGTATGGATGGCTTTATGGTTGTAACTTACTGTCTTAGATCTAATGATAGGAACCAAGCATCTCATGGCCTGTGTCCACATGTGGCTGCAAAGATATTCTTGCAATTCACTGGCTCAGTGAGGATAATATTTTTTTGGTTTTTCTGTTCTCCAGTAATTCTTGTAGCCAGATTAGGAGAGAGATGCATTGCCTTCCTTCATGAATTTACTTTTTAGATGACACCAACATATTTCCTTGTAACGCATACAGATGAAAGGGAAGCAATTTTGACTGAGAACTTTAAATACAGTGATCTGAGCCTTGTTGCTGATATGCAGAAATTAAAACAAATATTTGACCCTATTGCTGTTAGCGCAAGCACTCTGCAGTAATTGATGAAAGAACTTTTAAATTTTGGATTGACTTGTCAGGACAATGTTTTGCAGAGTGAACGTTCTAAAATTTTTGTAAAAGTTAGTATTTTTAATTTTACACAACATACTTCTACTGTATTTACTAAATTAAATGTAATGATTTGCAGAGGGAGATTTGGTTTTAATTTATCAGTTTGGGAACAGAGTTTTTTTTTAGTGTGATTAGAGCTTTATCATTACAAAAGTGAGTTTGATGCATGTAGACCATGTGGTATTTTTTCTTTAAAGCCAGAGTTTTCTGAGTTGTAGAGTTGACCTTGTCTGTGCTCTATAATAGTCACAACAATTAGATTTAAGAATCTTTCATAACTATGCTTAATTGCAACCTAATTTCTTTATATATAACCTGTGCACAAAATTTCAATTAATTTAAACATATGAAAAGGTTTAAGAGTTTCTGTTACCATGTTATTGAAAGATCATTAGGGACAAAGGAAAAATTGACACAGATGCTAACTTTTTAAAGGACCCAGTTTTAAATTTAGCATGTCAACTAACCTGGTGTTTAACTGAAAGAGTAAGGTTTTGGTTTGATGAGGATACACCTAGTGTGTATGGCACAACAAGATGGCTAAATCATTATTTAAAGACAAAGCAAATTGGTGTCAGTTTAAGTCAGTGCTTGTGTTGTCGTGCTTCAGTTGCCTGACCTCTGTTTGGGCCTTTGCGTTCCGTGTTTGGGCTGCGCTGGGTAATGCGGTTTGCATGGCAGTCTTTACGTGGGTGATGTGGTACGTGCGCTGCCACGCCCGTTTTGTAGAGAGGGAACCAAAGTGCAAAATTGTTGTCGCTTGACTGTAATAACTTAAGAAGTTTGATGTAATGAGATGGTGGTAAAAAAACACAGATGTCATGAAGCTTTCCTGTAATGAGATTGTCCTGTAAATAGTGTATCACTGAAATACTGTCATATAATTTTTCACTCCATGTTTCTTTTTTTTTTTCCGTTTTTTTAAATACAGCCTTTCATAACGTCTTAGTATCTAAAATTGAAGCAGTATTAGTATTTCTAAACTAATACAGTTCATAGAATGTGTTTGATTTACTGTGGTGAGACTCACTCAACTGCTGCTCTGTTTTCATTTTTGCAGTTCAGGACATGATGCAGGTATCATGGGATTTTGAGAAATAACTGTGTGGAAAATATTTACTGTTGTTATGTCTTCTATCAAGAAGAATAAATAGTGTAGTGGAATAAATCCATTGTTCCAAATAGTAATAGAATTGTTGTTTAGAGTACAAATTATTTATAGTCTTATGGTAACATGTCTTCCATGTCTTCTCCCTCCTCCCCCCGGCTCAAATCCAGAAAAAGAACTGTATTATTTCATTTAATGGACTTTCGGTTGTACAGTTGAACCAAGACCAAACAGATGTTAATTTTGGAAATACACACTGGAGATTGAGTTCATGGTTCATGCGGTATGTTTGAGGGGTTTTTATTTTTTTGTTTGTCATTACTTTTATTTGTGGGGTTTTTTGTTGTTGTTGTTTAATTTTTTGTTTGTTTGATTTTGTTTTTGTTTGTGGTCTTTAATTTTTTTTTTTTAATGGGGTCATGAATGCCTTGATTGGAAAATTAATCTCAGAAGTTATGGTATTAATTGAGTGTTATTCACAACCTGTCAGAAATCTTGTTTGCAGATTGTCTGAATTATTTGAGCAATTTAACACACCTCTAACAAAGACAAATTTAAATAGACTGTGTTGAACATCTGTTACACAAAGTAGAAGAAATCTAAAGAATTTTTTTCTAATTGTCTTAACGAATAGTAGTTTAAGAAAAGTCTTGATTGATGAAACATTTGAAACTAAATAAGCCTTTCATATACTGTAGTTGTTTTACTCTAATTCTGTCTAATTAATAGAAAATGTGAAGTTCCAACAAAATATATGAATATAACAGAGGCAGTTCCATGTGGACCAATGAGAGGGAAAATGATAGTGCAAGCTTTCTTATATCCCTGTATGGAAGCTAGATTTTTTTTTTTTTTTTTTTTAATTTCCAAATAGTTAAGAGATTGCTGTATCTTGCACGCACTGTAGAAATGGATTTAGTAGATTTAGGTAAATAAGTCGCTTGCAGTCTTGCAGGTAAATGTTGCACAATGTATGGGTTTTTTTTCTTTTTTTTTTTTTTTTTGTTGTTTGTGTTTGTGTTTTGGTGTTGTTTTTTGGGTTTTTTTTTTTTTTTTTGTTGTTTGTGTTTGTGTTTTGGTGTTGTTTTTTGGGTTTTTTTTGGTTTGTTTTGTTTTGCTTTCCCCCCCCACATACACTCTAAGCAGAGATCTATGTATTTAGATGCTGTTCCCCTGCAACTACGCCACTGGGAAAGGAAGGCCTCTGAGCCCTTCCTCTGTCTCACTCACTTTACAGTTGACTACCAAGATCTTTTTTTTGGAGTAATTATAACCTTTTTAACCATACTTGTCCTTGAAGGAGGACCAGAACCATATGAAAATCTTAAACTTGTTATAATTAGAATAAATATGGGGTGTTCTCTTTGCTAAATAACTTTATTCTAGATACTTTTTAGGCAGTACATAGGTGAGTGTAATTTTTGCAACTCTCCACCTTGTGCTATTAACAGTTTCTGTTATTAAAGGCAGTTTGCTGTAGATATTGAAGCAGGAAACACAAAGTATTTTTAACAGTCTCAACATTTTTCTCTGCAATATCATTGCTGAATGCCAGTTTAGATAATTGTGCATGGTTGATTAATTTTTAAATTTTTTAGAATTGTTTTTGTTTCATTGTAGCTATAAGAGGCTGTTTCCAGTTTGTAAATGGTTGTACAGTTTGGTTCTCATCAGTAAAAATGATGCTCTCATACATGGAGCTCTCTTGTAGATAACAGTGGCTAAAATTCTATACATGCTCTTTGGTTGAATGTGTTAGTTCCTGCCACTAATATGTCAGATAGAAGATGCAGTAATACCTTCAAATGAAGGAAGGTGTTCTCCTATGTCTGTATTAATAGTGTGTTATTAATATGGAACATTCATGGGCGTATCAATATGTTTGACCTTGGAGCTATTGATGTTCAGATTTCTGAAAAGAGGTTAACCAAATTCAATACCTAAATCAAATCTTTGTCTTACTTTCAGTTGCTTGTAAGGCATGTTTCTGGTGCTTATCACTTTGGGCTTTAAGCTTTCACATATCCTGAGTTTTATGGTAGAAAAGTGCTTTTGCTATTCCTAGCAACAACAGGTTGCGTGTTACACAGGAAAATACCCAAGCAATGGGTGCTTTTGAGTATTCTGGACGCAGTGGCCTTACATGTTCTTTCTTGTATGTCTGTTCCATTTCCTGAATAATACATGCTGCCTGGTTGCTTGTGATCTGAAGGTTTTCTCCATTCGCACTGGTTTCTCTTACTCATACCACTTTCTTACGCAATACTTCTGAAGAAGCAAGGTTACACATTTTCTGTTGCAGGGATTAGGGAAGCAAGATGTGAACAATTCATTGCCCTTTTCCTGCTCACAAACCTTTTGGCCAGGCAGTTACTGCATGACCAACAAATGTCCAAAGGATGCTATTGGGGAAGAATTTGAGGAATCATTTTGCAAATAAATGTTTTCTGTTTATCAAAATCTCTACCTTTTACTTGAAGCTCAATTAGTCATGCTGTGTAATACCTTTGGCATACTGTAATATGTTGGTTACACTTGAAATTCTTTTGTGTTTGTGTTACTTTCACATTGAAAACATTGTTTTTGTAAGGATAATTTGCTTGCAATACCAGAACTTTTGATACCTCATTAAAAAATTGTCTTGTCTCCATATACCTACATGCCAGTCCAACAAATCTCCCAAGTTTTTGTGATTTATTTTATTTCAGAAGCAATCTGTGTACCTGTTCTTCTCACCTCAGCTAGGTCAATCAGCTTATGCCTCTGTGGGACCCAGTTCTTTAATACTACCCCTGCTGTAATAACCAAAAACATTATTGAGGTCAACAACTGTGACTTGAAACTAGGTTCTGAAAGAGTTTTAGGACTGGACTAAGAAGTCAGAGTTTTAGGGCATGAGGCAAATGAGACTGCAGATTGAGATATTGAAAAATAAGCTTTTTTCGATGAAGATGCCTTAGGAAGAAGACCGGGGAAGAAGGTTTTGTAACCACTCAGTGCTGTCTTGGTTGTCTTTTGTTTTCCTAGAGGAACTGTTGACCCTTCATGAGCATCTCTACAAACAGTAGACAAAATGAGAGACTTTTTTCCACCTAAACATGGAAAGATGCTGCTAGAGAGTGTGATTTATTCAATCTCCAAGTTCTTGAGAGCAGTTTAATCGTTTCTAAATTGCAGGCAAAACATTGTTGCTCGATTCCAGCAGCACAGAAACCTTGACTTGCTCTGGGAGGGTCTCCTGCTTCTCAGGGTGGGATTCCATCAGTGTAAAAGATGCATATCTGTTGAGAGGTGCTTAGATTTTGGTTCAAATCATATATGCATGTTTCCAGAGCTTTGCTTTGGATGCACTGTCATTGTCTGTTCCTACGGACTTGAGAGCCCCTGGGCAGAGGGAATGTATGCCTTGTGGTCACAATGTAAGACAAAGCTTGTAGTAGCTGATAATTGGGAGATTTGCTTCAGAGGTATAGTCCTTGTCTGCAGTGTAGGTGTACCTCCAGTCTCATTTTTTCCAGTCCTCTTCAGTATCACATCTTACTGTGTCTCAGCTAGTCTGTGGTGTTGTTGGTTCCTTCCCTTGCAACTCAGGGCATTGTAAATTCTTAGCTTATAGTTTGCTTTCTAACAAAGTGCTTTCTTAAAAACTGGTAGGAAGATAGGAAATGAATGTGTAGATGCCTGAACACTGATAAGAAAACATATTCTCTCTTTTTAGATAGATTCAGAAGATCTCTTACAAATTGATGGCTCTCTTGACTTTGGGAGTAGTCTTCCCAAAAATATTTAATTACAGTATGGTAGCACATTAACTGTGTAAAATTAGAAAGTTCCTAGTTTCATTAGTTGTTACCATTTTTACATGGAAATTCCAAACTGTGTAATCCTCAGTTATTCGCATTTGAACAGCTGAAATGTAAAAAAATTTACTGGGCATAACTTCCTGATGGTCTTTTATCAACATTGCCACAATAAGAAAGTTACTGCTTTAGAGATTTGAGGGCTACTTGTTACAAATGCTCTGTGATTTTACTTGTGATAAATTTGTGGACAACTGTGTTCATAATGAAGGAAGACATGTAAGATGGTAAATTATATAAAGAATTGAGCCAACAGTACCTTAAATTTGGCAGTCAGTGTTGTGGAAACTTGAATTTGTCCAAGTCACAGTTTCCCTCAGATAAAATGGAAATAGTATTGTTACTTCACCTCAGAGACTTCCTGAATGTGAGTTTGTTTATCCTTGTGAAACTTCTAAATGCCTTATATTACAATATTCAGGCTTTTAAAAATATAATTTTATATAAGCGAAATAAATTTTTTATATAGGAAGTAAAATGAATCTAATAGTTGAAGTTCAGTCTGAAGGAGAAGAAGTGGATATTTTTTTTGATTTTGTTTATCCTGATGCATTGCAGTGGAAGAAGTAAAACCTGTTAGGTTGCACAAAGAGAGGACTTATTAAGAAGATGGAAAAATCCTAAGGTGAGTTCTTTTGTTAGATGTCTTCCAGAGAGATTAGAGGAAACCCTTGAACAACCATCCTTGGGAGAGAATCATTAGGAACGTGACAACGTATCTGCCTATACTTGCACACTTTTGACCTCATGAAACTTCAGATGGATTCGTGTTATAACTTACACATGTGAAAATTCCTTCAAAGTAGGGTGCTTCTATATAACATCGTTTGCTTTACTTTGAAGATGGTATTCACTCACTTTGTTTTGAACTGTGTTGGCTTTTATAATATCATGCCAGTTTATGTATGCTGACTAACACATTGGAAACTTTCCTGAACAAGTTTTTTCTTATCTTGAGAAACAGCAGCAACTACTGTATTTTAATTAGAAGCTTGTGAACTTGCCCCTGATGCTCTTCCATGTTCACTTGAAACTTATGCTAAGTGGAAGCTGTTGCTGAAATGGGGGAAGTGCCATGTCCTCTTCTAGCTGGGTTGTGTTGGCAGTTTTGCTCCTAATGGTGACATGGTGAATCATGCCAGGAAATTTATCTGGCTGAAAATGAGTCTATTTTTATTTTCCTAGCTAACTTTCAGATGGATCATTTCCCTGACCTGACTCACCATGTAGCTGCACAAACAGTGGAGCTGGCAAACATGGGAATGGGAGAGTGGCCACGTGGAGGGGCAGGACAGCTCCCTGCTAGTGGCAGCCCCCACCTTTGCAAGAGTGAATTGGCTACAGAACTGCACCTTGTATTATCACTTAAACTTACATTATCAATAAAACTTACATTATCACTACCACAGGACTGTGGCACAACTACTTTGTATTTCAAGATGGCTTTCTTTAAAATTCATTTTTAGAAAAGGACTATTGACTTATTCTGTGCTAGTCCTAAATGTGATTGAATTAAAAAATGTCGTCAGGAGGGTTAGCTAATTCCTATTCCTGTGTGTTTATAGTTTTTAAACAAACAGACTTTTTTCATGGAATAGTGACTTGGCTAATGTCTGAAACATTAAGTGGTTCCTTAATCCAAACAGTAGAGTAGCTTTGTAATCCTCTTGGGTTTATAGTTTGAAAGCTGTTTAAAAAGAGTATTTTAACAAAAAAAAACTCTCAAAGCTTATGACAGACAGGTACTCTTCTGAGGCTAGTGAGTTGTTGGCTTCTAGGTATTACACAGGATTAAAATTATACTCGATGGTTCTGAGAGTTCAGAATATTCATATTGTGTTGGTGGACAAACAGTGAAACTTCAGATAATGTTAATTTGTAAGAGTCTTGAATTTTCCTGTAGAATTTCTGCTTCTTGTAAAGTAAATTTTGTCTGAATTTCATTCTTTGCAATGAATACCCTGCTTCTGTGTTTGCTTGGTTACACAGCAAAGTTTGGAGGAGGATCAAGTTCTTTGATTTCAACTTGCTCGTGAATATTTCAAATTAATTTTTGTTGTAAATATTGTATTTATGATCCCTTTGGATGGTTTTCAATCAGAGTCAGGATCTTACACATTTAATTTACGCCACATGCATAGGATTTTATGTGGAACTGCTGTTGGCACAAAGAGGCTTATGTAGGAGATGATGAACATCTCCCTTACTTGATCCAACTACTCCTGCTCCAAAGGAGATGGGCAATTGCTGTTATCTGCAGCTCTGTAGACAACCATGCCGGTATTAGATGAAATAGAAAAATTTCTTGGCAAATGAAACAGACAAAACACCCAAATGAAAGCAACCCAGAAGGTTTTAGGGATCCTTTCAAATACTTTGGGTTCCGCTACACCCTCTTCAGGGTAGAGAATAAGGTCCAAGAAGTTAGCTGCAGGTATTATTTAGTGTACAAATGAAGGGCTGGGGAAATAGTACAGTTATAGCATGTAATTTGTGGTATATGATAACTGTGTAGTACTTACTAAGGTATTAGTCTGAGCTACATTTTTTGTGCCACCTTCCTGTGTATCAGTATAGTCATTAATAGATTATCACACAAATGTTGAGTGTGTTGGTAGTGAGGTTTAAAACAATCTGCTGTAGATAAGAGGTAATAATAGTAATAATTTCTTTTTACTGAAGGTTAATAATAATAATAATAATTTTTAACTTTCAGTAATAAAAACATGACCCACTCAAACAAGGTCACATTCTAAAAGAATTCTGATATTGGTATGGTTTTTGTGTGTTTTTGAGGAACATACTTCAAAATATTTTAACTTATTCTTGCATAAGAATATAAAATCCAAATTTGTTGGTTTCTTGTAATGAATTTTCCTGTAAAAAAGGTTACATGTTGCTACTCCAGAGCAGACTAAAATAAACAGAGAGAAAAAGGATCTTTTTATTGAGAGGCAACATGAGTGCGGAAGCATCACTGTCTAGTTGTCCAGAGCGTGTCTGACCTTTCCTTGCAAAAGGAAAGTATCTTTATAATAAAGTGAGTTTTGATGGATAGAAAATCACAGGTTGTTGTATTTAGTGAAACAATTGTCACTGGTAAATTATTTCACAGTTGGCATGTGTATTTTTGTAGTAAATACAATCCTGCATTATAGCTTTAGCATATTAATAGCCTTTCCTTTCTTGTAATTGACTATATTCTCTAAAAGCCATCTGTGGTTTGTGAGTGGTTGATGTCAATGTATTTGTAGCTTTAGCAGAGAGGAAAGTTTTGTATTGATTAGATGCATGGTTTATAAAATAGGGTGACTTACCATGATCTCTTTTCTTTTGCCAATTAACATATTTAAACATGCTCCAAATTACTTGTCATCTTTGGAGTTCTTTGAAAGTCTCTTTGTATTTCTTCACTTATAGATTTCTTCACTTATAGTGTGATATTTTATTTTTTCAACACACAAAGCAAGAAATTAATCTATTTTAATCATTCCTCAGAATAGATAAATATTAGCAATTACTCTCTATGGAGAAATTCCATGCATCGTGATTTAACCAATATCTGAGGAAGGCAGTGTTGCTTTGTAGAACACACCCTATAGGAAGAGAATGGTGTTTAAAAATGCACCATCTGAAACACAAAAGGTTTTAGTGTGCATAAAGCCTTACAGGGACTTGGAATCAGAAAGACAGGACTCAATAAAGCGTATGAAGTTGGCAGTTTCCTTAAGTCCTCATTGTGAGAAAAGAGGTATCTTTTTGTCAATTTTTAGCTGCATTGATGTTTCATTTTAACTATGAGCTGCTGTGGAGCCTGGGATATCGAGCAGGTACCAAGAGCAGTAAAGATCAGGAGAAGTTTCTCAGAGTCTGTTGTAAGGACAATCTCCAAGGAAATAACCTGTTACACTCACGCTGCACTGAGGAGCGTTCTTTTTTCTGAAAGAAAAATATGCATTGAGGGCTTCAGCTTCTGTCATAGTTAGAGATTCTGTTCCTGGTTTGAAATTATAAAAATGGAAGAATTGGTACAGATACTTTTCTTTTGGTTCATACTGTAACTCTTACTGGATATTTCTGGTGTAAAAATTCATCATTAGTTTTGCTACAGATTTCCCTTGGCCACAGTTGCTCTGGTCTTGTTTGAAAGAGTCACTGGTAAATGCTACTATTTTTGTATGGTCCTAAGCAGCTGCTGAGCCTTCTGAGAGTAGACAGTGATTCATAAAATGGGAAGGATACAGAGAATGGAGACATTTAAAAGATGTGTTAGATAGGCTGGGTGGAAAAGTGAACAAGTTTGGTATGGAAATGAGGTACTTATATTGCTAGATACAGGATCAAAGAAGAAAAATGTAGAGAAAATTTAATGTGAGGATAGGGTTTCAGAAAAAACACCAAAAACCTGAAAGTTTGCGCTGAAGAGACTGGTAATTTTTAATTACCTAAGAAAGCATGAAAAGTCTCTCAAAGAAACAAGAATTCCATGGTAATTGCTGTAACTTTTGTAATGCTGCAATGCGCCCTTGTCTTTCTGTGTTTAGAAAATGAAGTTAAAAGAAAACCATTATTTTTTGTTTCTTTGGGGTTTTTTTGTTTGCTTTGCTTACAATGCTATTATGTAACTATAAAGAAAAAATATAGACAAATAAAATTAATCCCTGAAAACTCCCAGCTCAAAGTCTGCACTGGAAAGTAAAAGACAAGAAAGGAATAAATTTATATATCTTGGTAGTAATGTGCCTGTCATGTGGGAATTTCAGTAAGGAGCTAGCATTACAAATTGGCAAGGCAACAGTTTCATTTACCAACTAAATAAGATATGGTCATAAAAATCCATGTTTTAAAGACCAGGGTGTGAAACTTCAACTCAGATATTGCTTTCCATCTCAACATATGGATGTGAAAGCTGGAAATCCAACAAAGGTACAGACATCTAAATGCCTTTGAAAGCAAATGCCTTAGAAAAATACTATGTATTAAATGGAATGAATTTATAACAGATGCCAAGATTCATTAGACAGCTCAAAAACCCCTTGGCTCTAAAGTTATCCAGAAAAGAAGATGGAATTATCATCTGGAACATATGTTAAGAATGAAGCCAGAGCATCTGTCATGGAAAGCATGCCACTGGGCAGCTGGAGGAACACACAAAAAGCACCAACTGAAGGAGTCTCTCCTTTGAACAATGCCAAAGGTAAAAAGGTTGTGGGACATTGTACCGGATGCGCAAGGAGCGGTTCAGAGCAGACAAAAACTGCAGAGCACTTTTTGCTTTTGGTGGTTTTTCCCAGTATGTGTAAACTGAACAGTTTTCGGGTTGTTTTCTCTTGATACTGCAGATAGTAAGGAGTGATTAAAAATTGAAGGTCAGAATTTAAAAGTACAGATTAAGTACAGTATTTAATTGTAACGTGGTTTAGTTTATTTTAGAATTTTTATGTAATTTCAGCCCTGAAAAGAGAATGAAGATTGTATAATTAAATAAATTTTCAGATGCATTCCCACTGATTAGCTTAATGTGTAATAGAGCATTCAGGATTATTTTGATAAAAATTCAGGTTTATTTTATCCAAGTAACCTACAGTTGATGACAGTACTATGGATTACCTTTTCTCTGAGAACACTTGCTCTTACATTTTTCTACTTTTTTTACTTCACAGGAGTTCTGAAATTTCCAAACCAGCATCTCTCTGCAATATAGTGTCTTTTAACTTGCCCTGGGGTATGAGCCTAATGTTACAAAGGTTTGTGTTGGAAACAGCAGAATTTAAATTTTATAAAAGACTTCTAGTTGAAATGTAAGGTTTCAAATCTGTTATCTCAATCTGTTTCTTGATCATGTGTTATGCAAAACATTTTAATAAAATATAACAATCTGAACGAAGTTTGTCCAAAGTAAGCATTCAGTAAAGTCTTAGACTTGGTAAATAGAATTGGTTTGTGTTATTTTCCCCTTAAAATATCCAAGGGGGAAAAAAATCTTCACTCAGGAGCATGCAGACACTCCCAAACAAGGTGTGTGTGTGTGTGTGTTATGGCTTTTGTTTGTTTGCTTGTGTTTTTGGGGGGTGGGGTTTTTTGTTTTTGTTACTTTGGGTTGTTTGGTTTTTTCCCCCCTCATTGAATCATCTCACTGACTCCCAGCCTAACATGTGGTAATGAATGTATCTTGTGAGATGTTTGAACAACTCATTCACCTTCTAGATGCATCTTATGATTCCAAGTAGTGAGCTAAGACTGTTAGTTCCACTTAGCAGGATAACAAGTCTAGGCAAAATGAATAACTCCTCAAACATTTTCCAAGGTTTATTGGTAGCTGCAGCTTTTCTGCTTCTTCCACTTACAGTATGATGAGTGTTACAGTGATTATTTCTTAATGCCTCATAAAGGAGAGAAAAGCTTTCAAATGCTATTCAGCTGCACTTACAGACTCAATGTTCAGGAAACAAAATTTGGTTTTAGTTCTCTTTTAAAATATTTAAAATATTTAAAAAAATTAAAATAGATAGTATTTTTATCCCATTTACACATGCGGTGTTGATGGAGCTCAGTTCAGATGCCTTCCTCCCATGCACTGTAGGTAAGGCATCTAGCTGTAGTCTGTCCTGCAGAGCCTACACGGTCACGATTTTCTACTTCAACAGATTCTGCATCTGATTTATTGTGTAATTAGGTCCCGTTAGGATTGTGGTTAAAACTAACAAATTTTGTCAGAGTTTGTCCATTGTGTCAAATTCAGAGCAGGTTTCGGTTATGTTACATGAAATAATAAATCCAGCATTCTCCTGAATATCTCTTCTCCTTTTGTTTCCATGGCCATTTGCTCTTTTCAGTGCATGACAACTGAAATTTCTGTGTATTCAGTTTGGAATAAAGTACTTTTAGTAGTATTGAAGGCAAGCTTAGAAATAATGTCTCTGGAAATAAAAGAAGTGAAGAGGCATTGTGTAATATACTGTTTCAAGTTATGTGTTGCCTAGTGGTTTGAAATGCAGTTGTCCTGTGCTCACTGCTAAAGATTTTTGCTCAAGAGTACATAACAATAAAAAATCTTCAAGAGCTAAAAATACAGGATTACTGCATTCTTTGACCTGTGGTCAGAGAGTTGGCAGGAGTCGCCTTGTATTGTTTGTTCAAGGTTTGTTTGAAGAGAACAATTATAGGATGATCATTAAAAATATTGACATATTTTTCAGGAGCAGAGGATTAAAAACACATCTTGAAGAAAGAGGGTTTTTAAGTATTAGGTTGGATTGCATTAAACAAAGTAGGAACTAAATGAAAACCTTGTTTAAATCTTAATTTGAATTCCAGTTATTGAGGAAGTGGTTGTTTATTGAACTTGTGTATATTTCTGTGCTTTTTTCTTGCAGTGTTTTGATATGATATACTACAAAATCTTAATTTGACAGAATCTTGATCTCTTAAGAATGATAGGCAACCCCTCCATGTAGAAGAGCTCCTGTAGGATGAAAGGAGTCCTATCTGGATTTTTGTCAAAGACTGAATGAAACCTTCATCTCCCCATTTTGATGCAGTCAGAATCAATCTAGGCATACAAGGCAACAGTTATGACAAGAGGGTTTGCCAGGTTGATAGCCTTGAATGAGTGATTTTCTGGTATTGAACTCTGGTTTGCACAGATGAGAATATGTGGGTTCCCACAGTACAGCTCTGCTGAGTTTATGCCAGATTTTTTACTAGATTAGTTCTGTAATAAAATTGGAATGTTTCAGTCTTTGTCTTTCTGCTGTGTAGGGTCAGCACGCCTGCCTTGTTTTGTCCTTGTCCCTGACTCAACTTTATTCCTTTCATAGCTGGTTTGAGATGTTGTTTTGGGAATTGCCTGGCATTTCCCTCCACTTTCCCTTTGGATGTACTGCTGAATGTAGTCACTCCTGCTCCTCCCAGAAGCTGTTTAAAGCAGAATAAAATTTCCCCTCCAAATACACTCTTTTTAAAACCTAGGTAACCTTTAATTTTGTGATGTTTATATTGTTTGATAACATGAGTGTTACCAATGCTGTATCTATGATGATGAAAGAGTGCTTCCTGTGTATAAAACTTTTTTATTGAACTAATGGAGAGTTGCAGTACAGTTGTGGTGTATATACTCTTAATGAAATGGAGAAGTGTATCACTTTCTCATTAACCTCAATAAACTGGAACAACTAGTACAGTTGTCCTTATGTTGTAAACTACCTACTAAAATAACTAGATAAGTTCAAAAATACTGGTCTGTGTTTCCAACAAGGCTGCCAGTTGAGATTATGTATTGATACATTTTTATTGGACTTAAAAATGTAATGTTGGAAGAAATTTTGAGTGTTAAAATTGTGTGTCCCCCATTTTGATGGGGACTCAAAACCAAAAGAAGTCCATGCATGGTGTTTGTCTTGGGTGTTCCTGAAAGCTCCAGTGACTTTTCTACGTAAAGTACTTCTGCAACTTAACAAACCTGATTTGGACCAACTTTCTAACAATATGTAGTCTAAATTTCCCTGCTGATCATTTTTTGTGCTGCCATCTGTAGATGTGAAGCACAATTAATCACTGTCCTCCTTATGAGACTCGCATATTTTAAGATTATTATATTCCACCTTCCTTTTTCTCCCTACTATATTCTCTGTTCTAGGATAAGCTTAGTTATTTTTAGTGTGCTTCAAACTTGATATTTTCTTAAAAGCAAGGAAACCCCTATATAGTCTTGTTCTCTCAGGACTTTTCTCAGTTTAGTGCCCCCTCTCCCACCCTCCTTCCCCTTTAATTTGTTAGTGCTCAAAATTTGTAAATGCTGGTGTTCCAGAGCTTTTATCTTTGCCTGATAAAAAGAATAAGTTCTTATTTTAGTTCTTTTTTCCTTGGTTTGCAAACAGAATCTTTGTTAATATATAGCATAATGATATTTATCGCTTGTGTTGTCTTTTTTGTAACATCATTGCATTGCTTGTTCTTCACAGATTTTTCTAAGACAATCAAATTTCTAAATCTGGGCTGTTGTAGAGAACTCTTGCTGTCTGGCCATCTCCATACATGACTGACTCGTAACTGGATGACAATTTTTATTTTTACCTTTAGAATGTTATCTTGCTCGTTATTGTTCTGTATCTGATTTGCTAAAAACAACCTTACTCCAAAGGTGTTTTATTAAGATTTACTAATCTGTTCTGTGCTGGTTTTATTTTTTGTTGGCAAATAGCTTTTTTTGTTATACCCAAATAAATGATCTCTTTGGTGTGCCTGTGGCATTCAGCTCACTGATCTGCTAAAAACAGGATTCAGAGAAATGAGAAGTGGAGAATTATTCTTCCTTCCCTCATTTAATATGTTAGGGGGGAAAAAAATTATCTGAGGCTTTTAATGAGTGGTGGCATCAGAGTGATCGAGGATAGTTAGATTTTTCTGGGAAGCTGGATGAATAATACTCAAATACTTTTTAAAATCTGTTAAATTCCATCAGCTGTTGTAGTGTTATTATAATTTTATCTTTTATTAACACATCCTATTACATTTAAATTTGCCCCTGACCTTTTTGTGCTAAGGATTTTTAGTTTGTTTGCTTTAGTGTATGCATTATAAAGAAAGCTGGAAATAGTATTTGACTGTGGGTTTTTAAATATTTTAGTATTTGTTTCTGTTTTGGGCATTTTAGTAATTTTTAGTCTTCTCTGAAGAATCAGAGACCCTTTTAAAATCAAAATAATGTATTTTTGCAATGTTTAACTCACTGAGAAATTAAAATAATTTTCTCTTTGCTTATATAAAGCTTACTGATTTCACCTGAGGAAAATAAATATAGTGATATTCTGAATTGTCACAGGTGGTAGGGGTACCCTGAGTAACGATCTACAAAATCTTTGACCAGTAATCACTGCAGAAATCTTGCTTTGATAAACGATTAGATAGTCTTTGCTTGTGACCCCTACTATCCATTGCATGAGGATTACCAAGTGTCTTTAAAAGTGACTCTGTACTTATGTGGCATAGTTATTTCAGTGCACTGGCTTCTGTTTGAGAAGTTTGCTTTCAGGTTTGTGCTAGTGCTAATTTTAAAGAAAAAATATATATTCCAGGGGTTTGGTTTTTTTTTTTCTGTATGGGGATGTGTGTGGGGATTTGGGGTTTTTTTTTGTTTTTTTTTGTTTCTCCCTCTAGCCTCCCTTTTCCATCCCCCATTTCCACATTTATTTGCAAAAAGGCACTTTCTGCTTAGGAGTGGAGTTGATCTAGCAGAACTTTTCTTGTGCTGTTGTTTCCTTGGATGTGCTTTTTGTTGCCAGCAGATTGTTAATGTGATTATACAGGAAATAAACCTCTGGAGTGCTTCCCTCCTTCCTTCTCCCTTGCCTCTAGCAGAACAGACTCAGTGTGTCCGTGTTCCTAAGCAGTAGTGTGCGAGAAGTTTCCTGCATTTGTCCTGACCATTCAGCAGAAGCACCTTCTGTTTTTTTTGGGAAACTTGCAGGCAGCCTTCTCACTGCCGTCTCTGCCAGACACTGATGTTTTGGAGTTTGGGCAGGGTAATTCCTGGGAGAGCAGTCCCACGTGAGTGCTTGCTGGAGCATAGTAGTTCACTTTGCTCCATTTAGCAGGCGGTGACAGACCGACCGTAGCACCTGAGGCTACCGAGGAGGAGATAATCTTCTTACAACCCAGAACAAATCCCTTGGTGTGGAGGAGTATTCCTCCAGGTTCTGCCCTATTAAAAGGTGGGGATTTCCTGCAATGGGTGGGCTTTTCTGTGACAAGACACCTACATTAGCAGGAATTTGCACAGCAGTTGAGACCTAAATGTGGACATGTGGAGAGGGTTTTTTTGGAGGGAAAAAAAAAAGTTTTCTGCATAAAGCAGTAATTTTTGATGTTAAGTTCACAGCTTCAGGCTTTGGGTATCTACAGAAATATTTGGGATCCCAGCCTCCAAGCCAGGTCAGTCAGGTTTAACTTGGTGATCACAGGTGCTCTGATATATGGGTGCCTAGGAATGTGTAGCCAACAGTAGCACTGTTTCTGATAGATGTTTGTTCTGATTTCCCTTCTTCCTCCTCCCAGTCCCAGCCCCCAGCTTTGCCTGATCTCCATCATCTGGGACTTCAGACAGGATACATTGGTAAGCATGTACTTTAGACGGCTTGGATTATTTTGGAGATGGCAAGTGCCATGTAATGCTAAACTGGAGATATGAAACTTGGTATGGTTTTCCTAGGAAGTTACTGTACATTTCCCTGTAGAATTCTACTTAAATTCAGTGCACTCTGTCTTCTTCTGATACAGGTTTTGTTGTAGCATGGGATTTCAGACTCCTTTTGTAGTTTTAGACTCACATTCCCTACTTATTAAGCAAATTGGGTGTTTTAATGTGGTGCTACAAGTGCTCATTAAAGCTATTTTTCCAACAGCTGATCATTATTTCTCCCTTTATTTTTTTTAGATTTCCTTTTTTTTTTTAAATTTGAGAAGGCTAGCCAGCAGAGATTTTTATTTCATTTGTTCTGTGTAAAGTAGTAATTTCCTTTTCCATTCTTTGTTCTTACAGCCCTTAAACGCTTAGAAATTTGTTTTCAGTTGCTGCAAGCAGCCTAAAAAAGTTTTTGTCTGTTTTATTCTTACCTATGGATGTAGCTGGATGCTTTGTTTGTAGTGCCAGACACAATAAGGACTCCATAATGAGCTAAATCATGCTTTATCAAATGAGTCAAGTGTTTTGGGAGTGTGAATCAGCTTTGAGATCTACTCCTCAAATTTGAAGTCACTCATCTGAGAAGGATGAAACATGGGAATAGGAGACGCAGAACTTTAAACTTTGCTGATAATGTAATTTTAAAATCCCATAAGCTTATTTCAAAATAAAATTGTTTTTATTGGATATGAGTGTCCAGTGGCCCAGTTGGCATTGTTTTCAGCAATCTAGGTGATACTCCTCTTTAATGTATGGTTTGACTGCATGTTGCATAAATGACTTCTGTATGAAAAAACCTTACATGAATAGCCTTTTTGCAGTTTAACATTGTAGATTTTTTTTCTACAGAACATAAACACACTGATACATAAAGCAGCACTGAAGTAGTGTAAAATGGTGATATTAGAGAAATTTTGAATCCTGACCTAATTCAATTTAACTTTGTGGTAGCAAACTTTGCCTTTTCTGCTTTGAGAACTCATTTTGATAGACGTAATTTCTTCAGAAAACGTATACAAGAAGACCTGCATTTTTTATTCCCTTCTATAAGGTAATGTTTGCTTAATGTGAGGATTGTGTTTATGAATTAGTACACTTGCACAAAATACAAAATGGAAATTAATTATATTTTCAAACATTCACTTGTTTTATCATATCTGAAAAGTTCTTTGTGGTTTGGTACAATTGTCTGCACTATGAATATGATCCTTGTATAGAGAAATATTTTCATAGTTACGCTGTAGTACCTTAATTTTTTGCTTTGTTGCCATTAGATTTGGAAGACTTGAAACCTGATGGAAGTGTGGTGATAGACACAGATAGGAGGTAAAATGCTTATGATTCCAGTTATCAGTGTCTGGGGTGGGGAGGAAGGACCTGGGTAAAGACCTGTTAGTAAAATCATTTCAGTTCACGTCAGAAGTGTAAATTGTGACTTCTTCTGCATTAAGGGAGTGTAAAAGAAACTGATAAAAACTATGAGAAATTTAATATATCTGTAATGGTAAAAAATTTGCTTATGAATACATTTAAAAAGTTCATTATTGAGCTTCAGATATTGAAATGAGGTTTCCAAGACCAGACAGGATATATGCTTAAATACCTGAGAGATCCTGTAGAAATCTGCAGTATTGTTATATGTAAAACTGTGAACATATCAACATTTTATATGTGTAGTGAAAAACTGCCTGTAGTAGTTGAATCCAACTCTGTAATGTTACTGTAGAATGTAATTGAGTGCTTATGTTCCACGGGAGGGTTTGCCGGCAAAGGTCTCCGATGTCTGTGCCGAGCCCTGTTGCGATGAATTTGAATCACTGCCAGTGCATTTCTCTGGCGTCCTGCAGCCTTACTTAGAGTGGTAATTTCTCCTTAAAATTATAGATATCAAGATAATACGACACTGCATTTTAAATACACATACTTTTGCAATTTGAAGGTGAAAAATAATGGCAGAAGACTGAACAAAGGCCTGGACCTTGCAAACAGGCACATACTCTGCTTTGCAGTTGGTACTGATTTCCTTGGGGCTTCTTATGGATGCCTCCTGCCTCTGGCTGGTGCATCTCTTGGACAGAAGAGCCATGTAGATCCCTGCATCTCAGCAGAGTTTAGCTTGAATTCTGCCCTTGTGACCTGTGCAGGTGGCTGATCAGAAAGCTTTAAAATGAGGTAAGTGTGATGGATCAGGCATAGCTACTGTTTTTACCAGTCTTCTGCTGTTATTCTGTCCGAGTGAGTAAAATCTTTGTTAGTAATGCACTTTGTGTTCTCTCTCTCTCTCTTTTTCTCCCTTCTCTCTCTAGTCACCAGGATGTTGAAACATCAATAACAGAATTTTACATCCCTAAGGGTAGGGCTCCCTGTTTTTCACAAGATACTGCTCCCCTGCTGGATGTATTAACTTTTTGTAGAGTCCGTGTTTACACCTTGGAATATCTTTAAGTGTTCAGGTGCCTGAATAAAGAGTTAGGGTCTGCCCACAAATAACATAGAATTACGCTTACGTAGCTTACTCACAAAATTACAAAGTTATGTCGTTATTTATATCCATAATTTCTTTAATGTTAAAAATGGAAAAGTATTTTTAAGTCTACTTTTCATGTAATCACAAACTCATAGAATACAGACAAAACCATAAAATATTCTAAAAAATGTGAAGAGGGCAATTTATTGCTTACTTTGGTCTGTGAAGGAATCTCATAGTATATTGGTGGCGCGTTTTCCAGAAATACTGTTACTCCAATTCAACCCACCTTGAGAGCTGGCGATAAAAATCTTGATGCGAAACACACTTTCCCAGAAGAAGATTGCAGGTGCAAAATGGAAAAGCAAGCATTTTTTTCAAGTGGCATTGACTGTTTTCTCTGCAATATGTAGGAACACCAGAGTATTTTTAGATGAAAAAGATTAAAAAATTATCCATTGCATTTGTGATAGCCTATATGTTTGGGTTAGTTACTTATCGTTTGCAATATCCATAAAGCTATCTTAAGCATCCTAATTAGGTTTCAGCTTTTCAGAGGGAGGCTGGGAGGCTCTTGTGCAGTTGTGGCGCGGTGGCGGGGTGCGTGCAGCACAGCTGCTTTCTGATGTCAGTCGCTATTTCAATGACACGAAAGTGGGAGAGGAAGAGCGTGAAAAAGGCAGACAGTTTTTAAGAAAAAAAAGTGTCATCAGTAAGCAAATTATTTTTGCCTGTGTTGTTTTGATTCGGATATGAGCTAACAAATAAAGTCTGATTGCTACAAAGGAAATTACATCTGGAGAGTTTAACTGGGGCACTTTCAGAAACTTTTTGGTGAAATGTGTCTTTTTGCCCCTGTGCTGGGAAAAGTCTGGATTGTCTTTGGCAAAAATCCTGATATTACACATAATTCACCTGACCTGTAAGCAGAGCAGAATCCTTTCCTCTCAGTGCTCTCTGTTTGTTTGGAGTTCAGTTTGTGCTCTGTTCAGGGACACTGGAAGAATGATGGCTTTCCTGTGGAAAAGGGGAGTAGCTACACAAATCCGTGTATAAGGTGCTCAGTACTTGATGAGCAGGGTAAACACTCCTGGGTTGGTTTCCTCCCTCTCTAGGCTTCCTTTTGCCGTGCTGATAATGGCATGGTATCCTCAGGCTTTCTCTTTGGATTTTCCTGAATTCTGTAGATAGGCCTTGAAAGACACACAGAAAATTTCTGCCTATTTTAGCTGAAATTTCAAAGACCTTAGTTTCCAGTGTGAGGTGAGAAATGTTTCTTGAAAATGTTTCTTAGGATGGACTGACAATTTCCTTTCAGATACATCCACTCTGGCACATGGGTTTTGTGGGAGGGCAGGAAAGGTGAATACGTGGGCATTTGTAGTAAAGGAACTTTCTGGATTTTGTTTATTTGCTGTTCTCTTTTCCAAAGGAAATAAGAGAACTGTGAAAACTTTGGAGAGGCTGCATATATGAACCAAGTGGTTTTATAAAATGGTTAAAATTAAAATTATAAAATAGGTCTTTGGCCACTAAAAATCTGGACAGTATTTACTAATGGTTGTCATAAGATCACCCATGCAGAAGTGTAAAGCTTGTTGCTTGAGAATACCAAACAAAATTTTGTGCTATCATTTCAAACATGTGGTTTGCATACTGACTTTGGTTTGTTTATTCATACAGTTAAAATAGTCTGAATCACAGTTGGTTTTCTGTGGCTTTTTATTGCACCTCTTTGTTTGACTGACCTCCAAAAAAGGGAACTAGATGATGATAGTAAACGTTAAAATTTGCTTTAAAATTATATAAATATTGTTAGCACACACCATTTCAGTTGAAAAATACATTTGTTAAGTGGATATATATTTTCTTTTTGTACGTAGCACAGCTATTTCTGTGTTATCTTCAAAGCACTCTTAAGGAAATAAAACATGCCTTTGTAAGGGTTTCTCTTGATGGTAGGTATGATTTCTGTCTGAGTGTCATCTGCTTCTTCAGAACATTCCTAAGGAGATGTGAATCAAAACCTGCCCAGCTGAGGACAAGAAAGCAGCTTTCCTTTCTTTATACCTGTACTCAAGTGTTTGGAGGCTGGCTGTTAGAAAAAATATTGTGAACTCAGTTTTATATTTCAAGCAGAAACACACATAGGTGTATGGTTTTCATACCAGCCTTTTTTTTAATGGGAAACTTCATTCGCTGTGTGAAACATGTAGGATGAACACTTGAAAATTCATAGTCTGCTTATGCTAAAGCACTGCCTGCAGATGGTCCAGTTACTTTGGCTTTCGGTGTTGAGGACAGTTACCCTCAAATCAGATGCAGAAAAACTACTTGGAATTAAAATGTGGGATTGAGAGAGTTAAGAGGTGGGTGTGCTGCATTTAGCAAGTTTGTCTAGACAGTATTTTTTTTCTTTTAATTTTTAAATATAATTTAAAAAATGTTATTTATAGTACAGCTGTACTCACGAATTTTCACGCATGATTTTTTTTTTGTGTTGTAAGTATTTTCAATATTTATTTTAAAATTGGTTTTCTAGTCTCATATTGCCCATGTATGTTTGATGCTGTAGAAGCTATGTTTGGATATGATCATGTTTTAGTATAATTGGCCCATGATATTTTGTATTCCAAACTATACAGTAGCAGATTTAACTAGAAATACTGCATAGCGACACATTGTATTTTAAAAATATAAACATTTATAGAGAAACATAACAGATGATAGAATTTAAGTTCAGCATCCTTTCTCCCCTTTCCCCACTCAAGTTTTTTTCTTGATAGATAGGATTTTTTATCTTTTTTCTTTTATCTTTCCCTTTCTCCTTTCCTCCTTCCTTCCAATTAGTTTAAATTAGTTATTGTATCATTGCACACAGAGTTAGGGTTTGTTAAATTCAATCATTTTATTTTTATTTCTTGTCTGTAATTAAAAAAGAGTGGGTTTATCTTAAATTTTGGCTTAAACTTTTTAATTGGTTAGTAAAACCTATAGACAAGCACAGGAATAACTTGGCCACCTTCAGAACTGCTGGAAAATGTATTCCATTTTAGTGTTCCCTTCTGTGTGTTCATGCGTGTGTGTGCATGGTTAAATTTACATTTTTATAATAAAGGGTAGTTTTGACAGTGGATAAAGTGATAGGACCTGTCCTCTGAGTTTGGAGGAGAAAATATTTCATAAATTACTGAATTACTTGTTTTACTATTTATGGTGACATGTTATGTCATGTTACCTTGAGAAAAAGTTGGTCAAAACATTATTGTTTCACCCTTTTTATTGGAAGCATTGAGTATTCATTGAACCTTTAGTTGTTAATTCTGTGCAAAATTAATTGCTTTATAGTGTTGTTCCTCAAGGTACTCTAAATACAAGCCTTCAGCGCTGATGAAAACTCTCCTCAAACATTTGATTTTACAGTGAAGTACAAATTTTCTTCAAGGAGCTCTTTACTGATGTGCCAACTACTTTTTAAGAATTGAGAAAGTATAGATTGCAAAATTAAGTTGGTTTTTTTATGTTTTTTTTTTATATCAAGACTGAAACTTCAGAGTGTTTTGTGATAAAAACATTTAGAAGGTAGGTCTGCCAATATTAAAATAATTTTACAAAGTTATTTTACCTGTTTCTTCCATAGGTAGTGATTTACTGAGTAATTTTTTTAGACCTAAGTTGTTGGAATAAATTTTGCAGATCTTCTCTAGCTATCACAACAAAATAAATCATATTTATGAATGACATCTAGCAAGACTGTTATGGTTTGATGTGAAGTAGGCTTTACCGTGTGTAGTTCACACACCAAACCTGGCAGTTTAGGGGGTACTGTTAGATTAGGTTGTTTAACACTGCTTTTTGGTGCTGTATCCTTGCAACTTTCCCCTTATATTTTAGAGACTGTAAGGAAAATATGGAATGACTCAATTCTCATCATGTCCATGTCAAGCTTAAACATAATTCTCACTGTTTTTATCTGACCTGAGGTGACAACTGAAAGGTGAGCTCTTCTGAGTTGATTCAGTATAGTCAGATCAGCAGAGATTCCTGTCTGCTCCAGTTCTTTCGTGTACATGGATCACACCATGTGATTTTTATGTTGGAATTCATTCTCTTCAGGTTAGTCCTCCTAATTAAGGCAACTAGTATTTTAGCGTTGCTGATGTATCCATTCTTTGCTGTATAAAGATTGTCTTCGTAGCATTTTTGTAGTTGAAAAAGTAATATTAATTTAAAATAAATGGTCTTTTTTATTAATAACCACATATGCAAAAAAAAAGGAACATCTGCCTTCCAAATGTTATTCAATGATTGTAATTAAAAGGTTAAATAAAAGCTGAGGCGAGCTTTGAATTTTGAAGCATTTGCAACAGCTAGTAATCTGACTTACTGCAGACATTTTTGTCAAAGTTGAAAAAGTTAGAGCTAATTAATTTCTTGGGAGACATATGATGAAATTGTAGGTGTGATAACATATTTGAGTAACATATGGTCGTTATGGGGCACCTTTCTAATGACTGAGCACCAAGTTAAATATAGACTTCCCATTTTTTCACTTCTTCTATTAGTGGTTCTTTGTTACTACAATTTAAAGTCGTCTTATTTTCTGTTGTGCATGGAATAGGATTCTTTATATGTTTGTAAGAAATTTAAAAAACATTGCCACCACAGTGATGCACCTCAGTGAAAATTACTGAGGTGGACAGTTCCGTCTGTGATAGCCTTTTGATTTTGGTAGCATTAGTTGTGATTATGTACATTTTGACCTGTACTTTATAAAATATGAAACTTGCCACAGAATGTTTAGATGTGTGTCCTCAAAGTAGGAGAGACTGGTAGAAAATGCATGTTTCTCCCCTTATATGTAATATATTGAAATTTAGTCTAATCAGCTATTGTAATATATTATGTCATAAAAAGGAGGACAGAGGTGTTTTTGGAACACTTTCTCATTCAGTCTACATAGCCCTAATAAACTGTATTATGTTTCTTGAGAGGTGGTTCTGCTGTTCCGTAGGCGGTTGTAGAGGAAGGCTGTAAATAAAGATTGTAATAGAGTAAACAGATGTTGTATTTTGTAATTAAAGTTACCAGAAGCTTCACCTAGTTGTAAGTTTCATTTATCTATTGTTATAATCTAGAGCAAATTTCAAGCTTTATTATTTCAGTGTCAACAAGCGGAGTGAGAAATTCAATATATAATGTAGTCATGGTGACACATGAATGAGGAAGGAAATACAAATGTTTCAGGTGAAAATAAGGAACAAAATGGAAGGAGAAAGGTGGGGATTTTTGGGTGGGGATGGAGAAAGTAATGGATGCATGAGAAAGCTGCTGTTTGTAGTGGGAGAAGATAAAGGATGCATGTTGATGGCAGCTAAGGGGAAATTGTATTCTGAGTTGAATAAGAATTTTTTTGCAAGTCATGTTTTTTTCTGTATTTCAGTATCAACTGAAATGCAAGCTGTGGGTTGGCTTTTTTTTTTTTTTCCCTATGAAAATGACAGTTAATTTGGTTCTAAAGGAACTCTATTGCTCATGGATTTTGCCTTGCTGGAGAGGATGCTGGATTATCACAGCATCTGACTTCATAGTAGCTGCAGCTTCAGTTTTGAAGCTTTGTCATACAGCCTTTAACTGGCTACAGAGCAAAGAAGGTATTGAGGGGATTTTAACTATTATTAGGAGCAGAGTAGCAATTATTATTTGAATGTGGCCATATTTTTCTTACAGGAGAGTGAAAAAACTGTGCTGATACCTAGAGAGAAAATCTCATACTGCTGGGAAGGAGCAAATGGGGGGCTGTGTCTTGGTGTCTGTGGTATTAGTGGAGAGGAAAACAGCCTGAGGAAGATAAGACTTCCTCAGTGCCATGGGAGTGCCCTGTTCGTGTAGCCAAGACATCAGCAGTATGCACAATGTTGTTTGGACCATTCTTTCCTACAGTGATTAAATTCCTCCTTTCTTTTAGGTAATTTTTGTAAAAAAGAAGCTTCAATATGTTTCTTGGTGTGTGGAGTTTTTGACTAAATAAAATTAACTTTGTGAATAAATTCCTCTCTTCAGAAGCAGAAAGTAATCGAGTACCTGTTGGCAGTACAGGTAGAGTGATACGGGTAGGGAGGCAGATTTAATGTTCATTCAGTTCACACTTCATGTGCAATTCTGATAAACCTGATGTGCTGTATACATGAGAACTGAATATTTTTATTTTAGCTGCTTCCAACAGGTGACATTTGTATGTTTTTATTTTAGCCTGTTTGCCTACAAGTAGGTGTGCCTAATTATGGAGTGCTCGCATCTGAAATCATCAATATTATACTGCGTATGCATAAATTGTGGTGCCAGATGTGATGAGGTCAGGGCTTCAGCTATTCACATATTTCATTATTTTTTGTTAAAAATCACTGAAGCCCAGAACAGACTATAGTGATCAGGGCAGAGAGGCTGTATGTTAAAAATCTAATTAAAAAAAAAAAAAAGCATCTTGTGGCACATGATGAACTCTCACATCTAAGCATTTTTGGATGCTTTCATAGCCATCTGTAGAGGAAGGATCATTGATTATGCATCAGCCAGATAAAAGAGATCGTTCTGATACATTTCTTTCTTCACCAGATATCATTTTACTGCAAAATACTATGGTATATTGATCGAATGATAAAACCAGGTTTTTTAATGGATGGCAATAAAAGCATACTGTATAAAGAACATAATTATATGCTATAGTGAAAGGTTGAGTTTCTCTTAGTGGTTTCTGATAGCTATATAAATCATAGGAGGAACTAAAATCTTGATGAATTAAATTTAAAATGAGTCACCATCAGACCCCTGCCCCTCCACTATTGGTGAGCTTTACTTCTGAGTTGAAACATCGTAAAAAATAATACTGAAAAAACCACTTTTCTACTTAAAACTTTGAATGTTCAGTTCAGCATGATTTAGTCTTAAGTTATGAAACTAATAATAAAAAAAGAGGTATACAAATTTGCTTGTTACAAGAAACAAATTTGCCTTCTGCATTTTTTAGGAAGATAAAGTGTATTTTTCTGAGAATGTACATCACACCAGTTAGGTTCTATAACATGCAGAATGAGCACTAGTTTATAAAGAGACATGAAAGAAAGATCTGCATTGTTTCATATGGGAGACTGATGTAACATAGAATGAATTCCTATTCTGTTGCTGATCACTTTGTTAGAGGTGTTAGATCACAGCATAAGCTTAATTTGCCTGATAGGAGCACCATAATGTTATTTTTTTAAAAGGAATGCAGAAGAGCAGAAAGCAAGAAAGCATTATTATTAGTTTGTTTGTTTTCTCTTTAAAACAGTCTTTCAGCTTTGAGTATTGAAATAATTCCAAGCATTCAGATGTTAAAATATCACATTTGGCATATGACATTTCTTATTGAGGAGCAGACCTGTGTTTATAATTTTTATGTGGTTTGGGAATTTTTTTTTTTGGGGGGGGGGGGGGCTGGGGTCATATTTGAAGCATTTGCCAGTTTTGTTTTCATTTTCAAAAAAGTAGGAATTTTTTATTCCAACTCTTTGTTACCTGTTGAAAAAATATGCACTTGCAGGAAATATATAAGGGAAATTGCTCATTTTCTTTTTAGGTTTTCCTCAGCAGTCCAACACTGAAAGATGCACTCATGTATTTTTTATTGTTTATCAGCTGGGACAATTTCTCCCACTTTACAGTTCTCAGATTTTTAATACTGTGATTGAATACTATTACTGCAGTTGCCATTGAGTTTGGGGGTTTTCCTTGTGTTGTTGTTTATTTGTTTTTGTTTTTTCTTTTAATGGGGTGTTTGTGGTTTTGGTTTTTGTCTCTGGGGAGATCTCTAGACACAGAAACGCAAGGAAAACTACATTATACCAACAGTTACTTTTTGAAATAAAGAGATGAATTAAAATGTTGGTAAATAATTGTGAAATATGAAAAAATTCATTATCAAATGTATACACATAGAATTAAGACTATGTTTATTATGCATACGGAGTAAACTTTCTAATGAGCAACTGTGTGTCAAGGTCCTTAAATTCAATGTATGTGCTGGAAAATTGTAATAGACATTATGAAACAAAGTTGAGGCCAACTCCTAAATAAAGCATAAAGGAAATACTGAGTAGCTTCTTGCTTAGTGACAGGAGCAGAGTTCCCATGCTAACGTTTATGCATCTGAAATTAAGCCTGTGTAGTCAGTTTTAGTTCTGTCATTTTTAAAAAACCTTTTTGAATACTTTACTTGGTAACTAACAGCCTTTTAAAGGAGTTTACTTTGGGTGTGACTTCCTATTTAAAAGACAACTGAAAAGTAATTTTGTCATGTATAATTATATTATCTGTCTGTTTGGGTTAGAACAGACATTTGCACTTGAAACATGTATTTGCTGGCTGTAACAAGCCCTTATCTGCCCTTTCCTTCAAGATTCATATTCTCTTCTTTTGGTTGTCCTGCTACTATTCATGTGCATGAATGCAGTCCAGATCTGGCCCTCTCCTTTCTCTGTGTCTTCTCAGAACATTGTGAGTCTCTGCTCTTGCTCCATGCTCCAGCTCATTTCTGTGATAATTGTGAATTTCTCTCAACTTTTAAATGTTTTAGCCATCCAAGTGCCCACTCTGGCCAGCTTGTTCTTTTTATCACCTGCTGCCCCATTGCCTCACTCAGAATTCTGCAGTGCATTTGTCCTGGTGTGAATTACTCCATGTTGACTGCTTCCTTCATCTCTCTACTACCCAGGCATCATGAAAGGTAATACTTGGAGTGTAAGGAAGAGCCCCTCTGCTCTCATGCTGTTGCGGAAAACTGATTGTCAGAAGGAGCAATTGCAGGAAATAATGATTGGTCTCCACATCAGGGGAGAGAAAGTGGCCTGTGTAACACAAACGGGGCTGCCAGACTCAGCAAGTCTTAGCAGATGTGGAGTGTGTGTATATATATGTATGTATACCATCTGAGTGGCTCTACCTACGGACATCTCTGACATCCAGTGAATCCTCTGCCAAATGACAAATTCCAAGTCAAATTTCAAAGCCTAGTTATTAGAGATTTTTGACAAAAGATTTATTATAATGTTTTTATACAGTAACATGACTGTATGGCTTCCCTGTTTCCCTGAGAAATAACTGACTTGTTTCAACTTGTATTCAACTTCAGATAAATCAGTGCAAAGACTACCTGTAAGTAGTGTGGGAATTGGCTCAGACTGCTGAGGTTACTGTTCAAGGAGGTGGTGTCAGCCATGCTTCTGTGTGCTCCTTCATGCTTTGAATGTGGGGACACTGGCCTTTAACTAGCTCAGATTTGTTCCAGAGATTGATAATTTTTACACTGTGAAGGAGGAAGGTAACGAGGTTGAACAATATTGACATATTCTTCTTTGAAAAGCACAAGGTAATTTAAAGGAATTGATTTACATTGTGAGGAAAGGTTTCAAAATACAGACTTATAATTTAAGTGCATATAGGCTGAATATGAAAATTCCATTTATTTGACAAAAATGTAGTAGATAACTCAATACAGAGCTCAAATAGCTTTTAAAATATAAATGTGTTTTAGAGTATCCATAAAGTAAATACATACATGTAATTATTTATTTATTGGGAATGAAATGGTCTGAATTTTTGATAAATCAAAGACTTAAAATTGTTTAATGGCTGTAATTTTTGAAAATTATTTCTAATATTAATTGTGCAAAGGAAATAGGTTGTGGTAGCTTCTTGGTTGCCTCAGAAGTCCAGACTTGTTGGTCTGTCAAAATAACACGTGTCTGGTGTGACAGTGTAGGTAATCGGCGCACAGGGGAGGAGGATGTCCAGCATCCTGTTTCACACTCTGGAAGTCTGCAGTCCAGATGACCAGAGAATGATGTTGACAGTAGATGACATTTGGGTTTTTTCTTTACACAGCTGGTAAGAAAAGAGTTTGTACTCTTGGTCTTTGATGTCTGGCAAGGCTCTCTAGGTATGTGGGGGCAGAGCTGTTACTTCCTTTTCACAACTGGTTCTCTTAATGGAAGAAGTCTGTAAGAGTGCAAAGTTAAAAAATAAAATCAGGCTAATGGGTTTGGAAAGTTTGCTTGTGTATACTTGCTGAATGTGCTTAGTAGGGAAGTATTGTTTAGCATGGCTATTTAAGCACTTTGCTTCCAGTGGAACTTTATTTCTTTTCAAAAGTGGGTTTTGTTGCCTGACCTCCCAAACATGCTTCTTGCATGTGGGCTTTTTTTTCCTAATTTGAAAAAAATATTTTGTCCCTCTATTCTCACTATTCCACTGCAAATACTTGTTTAGATGTAAAACGTGACATTTTCACATTCATATACTGAATTTTCTATTATCTATCTAAATGCTCAGTTTTCTTCCTTTTCTGTTACTCTCTTGTAACCTCTTCTGTTACTCTATCCTGCTTTTGTGGGATTAGTCCCTGATTATCAGGGAGTTTCTCAAATAATGCTGCCCCTTATTACGAGGATGAAATTAAGAATAGTGAAAATGGATCAAGACCTAAAAATCTAGAAGAGAGATTATATTAATAATTATAACTGTGGTCCTAGTTGTTCATAAAGAAGATATGAGTTATACTGGAACTCTGTGGATAGAGAATTAGTCATCAATAAAATGAAACTGTAGAGGTTCTTTCTGAACACTAAAAGTACTGTTAGTTTTGTACCCCCACCTAATATGTATGTTTTACAAGTATATTCTTGTATTGGTCAGATATTGAAATCAACATCATCTCTAGATTGCACTTTATCTTATGTGCCAGAATACTTCTTGTTCTCCTTGTAACTCTCCATTTGATACAACGAACATAGGCGTTGAGCACCTGATGCAATTTGGAAATTGCATTTTGAAGTGAATGTGGCTTAAGTGTGGCCAACTCTTGCTTAAACAGTACGAGAGAGCTAAGATTTGTGCAGGAAAATTACTTTTCTTCTCTCCATCTATACTTGAAATAAACAGTACTCACGGTTACAGCACTTGTGTCCAAAAGTTAAAATGTTCTAATTCTATTTTTTGAGAGACTTGGCCTCTGTTTCCAATGGTTTATAGTTCCACCTGTAGATAGAGACCAGGATTTGAGAAAGAATCTCTAAAATGTTTTGAAACTGAATAGAAGACCCCTGCCTATAGAAGTATGATTCATGAGAAGCCATTAGAGGCAAATAGAACCCATTTAACAATATCCATCTCCAAAGTAGATGTCATGACAGTGCAAGTGCTGGAACACTCACCTAGGAGCTGACTATTGACTTGGGTTGGTTTTATCTACACAAGTTAACAACAAACTAAGAATAGTACCAGTGGTTAGTCTAATGCATATCTTGTCTCTGATAGTAGCTAACATTTGATGCTGGAGAAGAGTAAAAAAAATTAAGGGGAAGATGTTTAGTCCTTCTGCAGGTGTTCACAGTTGGCTTTCATCTTTACTAGGCAGGACAATTTTGTGTCATCAGCTTTGGTTTGCCATCTCTTACCTTAGTTGACTGATCATCGCTGACAATACTGGATCCAAGGGTAGGTCACAGAGTATCGAATGATGACCTTGATTTTCATTGTGAAAACTGACCAATTACGCTGCCTTTTCATACCTGCTTTCTGACTGTTTAAAATTTATTGTGTTTATTTTTGTTGTGAATCCCTTTTATCTGGTGGAAACTGAGGATTTTTAGGTTAAAGACATTGTTCAGTGTTTTTTTGGAAACATATGCGGTCTATACCAATTGGAATTTTTTCTGATCTAAATGCTTACTAACTCTTAAAAAAGAAACCTCAGATTTCTGAGATGTTATTTCTTTTTACAGGGGCTGTTTTGACAGTTTTTCTAAGCTTATTTGTCTGCCCACTAATTTTGTTCTTGAGAGTAGTTTATACTAATTTGCTCAATTCAGATGTCAAGTTTTTTGGCTTTCAGTTTTTCAGGATCTCATTTAGAACACAAATTAGGAATTTTTTTTAAGCCGTATTTATATTCGAAGAGTGTAGAGGAAATCAGAATGTCTTAGGAAATTCGCCTAAGTAACACTTCTCGAATTATCACCATGTGTAAACCAGTGCAAAGATAGACCATCCTTTGGCAAGTGCCAGAGGTTAGAAAGGCTAGTCAAGAAAGCAAAGAGTATTTGCTTTGAAGGAGAGCTGTTACCTTTTACACGGCTTAACTCAATTGTTTTTCAGCAGGAAAAGGCTTGATAAAGCACTTGATGTGATTTCCTTTATTAACATGTAAACGTAAAGAAGTTTATAGGCAGGATTTTCTGGCACAGCCACTTGGGTGAAAATCTTCTAAAACGTGGTCAAACTTGTATATCTATAGTAATTAAAATCCTTTTAAAGTTGAAGTTGTCTGAAGAGGAGGCAGTGTATGTAAACCTATGGGCTGCTGTAGAAGGGTTGGAAATGATCAGAAATGAGCAGTATCAGACATTTATAGAATTTCTTGTCAAGGCATGTAAGAAGATCTCACCTGATCCCAAAATCATGCAGTTGTTCGGCATGCTGAAACACATCCTTGGTCAATCTTCTCAGAACTTTTCCTGTTTTTCCCTTGTCACGTGCAAAGTTTTTAGCAGAAGATAGGGAATGTGATTCAGTTGTGAACCGAAATTTGAGGAGATTTTTGTGCCCATACATATGATGTATATTGTGTTGAGGATAATCTCTTTCTTTACAATTGCTTCTTACAGATTTCATGAAGTGGAGTTCTTTACATTGGAAGAAAATGTAGCACACTGGCTTTTAATGTTGCAGAAAAATCGTTGTACAAAATCTCTTTATGTTTGTAGGCTTGAATGATCTTGGGGGTTTGTTTTAGAGGCAAAGAAAGTAGCTTTGTATTTATACCAAGTGAGTAAAAGGTGATTGAAATATAATATCAACAGAGTGAAATATAAGGTCAGGTCTAGAAATAAAATTGCAGGAGGACAAGACTGGAGAAGAACTGAGGGAGAAAGAAGGAGTTAGAGAAAATATATTTTGTTTCTTAGTTCCTAAAAAGGGGAATCCAGATGAAATTGCCTAGATAAGGCTTACTTATATAATTTATATTCCACATAGCAAACTGCTGCTCTGCTGTGCTCAGTATATAAATATTCATCACAATAGGTATCCCAAATATATAAAAATCCGTTTGGATTTCTTTTTCCCCCCAAACTAAAATGTGCTTTAACAGTGAGACTTTGTCAAACCTGCATGGCCTCTTTGTATTTCAGACGTCAGCTGATACTCTGCTGGTCGACATCCTTTTGAAATTATGTGTTCCAACTGCTGCTGTGTAGTGCTGAGCACAATGATTTTGTCTGTTAGCGGATGTGGATGTTGTGGCTGTGTATTCAGAGGGTTGTAAGTGATGTAAGTATGTAGGATTGTTTCTCCTGTGACTACTGTGATGCTGCATGGATATTGGGAGAGAAGACAAAAGAGAGAAATCAAAGTAAGCAGTTAGCTTCACAATGCTATTTTTCTTAATAGTTTTCACTCAATATATGGCTGTTCTTGATGCTCACCAATAATCAGGTGGCTGATAAGATAAATTTAGTAGTACAGTTCTGGTCTAACACAAAAGCCGCAAAACATTGAAAATTCGCTTTTCTGAAAACCATGGGGAACTCACCCCAGGACTAGAGCACCGGGCAACTGATTACTTGAAATTGCGGAAGAAGCTTTGAATTTCGTCTTCAAGGAGTTTGTCCAGTGCTGTCAGTCAGTGACTTGTCCACCGACTGTGAACCTGGAGATGTGTATTGCTGTGGAAGGGGTGTCAGCCATGTGCCTTTCAGCAGTACTGTAAACTTGGCTGAACACTTTGAGTAGTTGGGGTAACGGATTGGTGCAGGGTTTATTTATTTATTTGTTTCCTCCTAAACTTGCTCCTGCTTCTTTCGAGGTTGTGAAGTTCATCAGATAAAGGGTTATTTTTCCATGGTCATACAAGGCCGCCTTGATCATTTTGGAAGGTCATAATCCTTATTTGGGGCAGAGAATGCCTCAATTTTATGTAATGCAAATTTGATGTTTTGGCCCTGAGGCTCTGTTTATGTTAATGTTGATGCAATTTCTATTGCTGTTCGTGAGATCTGAGGGTTTTATTACAGCACTGACTTAAGAAGCATTTTGCTCACCACTTAATTAAGAGGGCAGACTTCTACAAGACCTCAACAGCCTGTGAATGTGGAGAGTGAAGTTGAAGACGTGTCATATAAAAGCTAGAGGCTTCAGAGAGGAACTCACTGATATGAGATGTGCATACAGTGTTTTGTAGGCATCAGTGGCAGAAGTACTGGAATCCTGAATTAAAAGTTGGGAGAAAGATTTGACAATATTTTGTGTAAGTTTTGTGTAGGGATGTATCTGTGCAATTCATTTTCTGGTCAGGAATTAGGTTGTACATTTTGTGATATGAGGAAAATTAAGATATAATGAAGGAGATGGACTGAAAAAAGGACAAGATATGCTTGATTAAATTCTTTCTGTATAAAGAATATAGCTCTGTAACCTAGTTCTCATTTCAGTAGTTTGAATGCAACTTTAAATATACATCTGTATATTTCTAAATATCACACAGAATTTTGTTTTATCAATTACGTAAGTGTTACTCTGTACCAGTTCTCCCTCTTGCTCACAGTAACATTCAGAATGAATGAATTACTGTAGGTAAAATAAAGGAAAAATGCAACATCCTCCTCAAGATCATATGCCAAAAATATATCACAGTAAGTTCTTAATGTAGCTGTACAAGGAAGAGTTTGCAAGTTCAAACACATATTAGCAGCCTTTCTCAGTGGGAGATCTAGCCTTAGTTTCAGCTAAGCTGTTCCTTTAAATATCTCTTTAATTTGTGGTATTATCTGACAAGTTAATGACCAACTTTGCATTTTTTTTCATTAATTTTTGAACTGTAATGTCTAAAATTAAAATGCCATGTAAAAATCAGTAGCTACGCTCCAATTTTTTTTCATCTTATCTCTATGGAATGTATGTTCATATCCAGTAATGTGGGTTCTCACTAAGCCTTAATGGAAAGAATAGAGCAATACCTTGTGCAAAATCTAGTTGTCTTCATCATCCTGGAAAGCAAGGTATCCTTTCCCTTGGGGGTTAATTAAAGATGCCCATGTGTAAGAATTCAGAGTGTTTAAACTGCAATTTGCCATGAGAAGAACTGAAACTTAAAATGCCAATTACAATGGAAAGGTGGTAAAACTGGGAATGTAAAGGATAGTTTATTAAATTAGAAAATTGTCTCAGATCATAGTTTTAGCTAAATATTTACAAAAAATCTGGCATTCGCAGTAGATCTGGTAAGACAAAGTAAGCTTTTACTGTTTGCATGAAAAGCAGCAGTAAGGAGGAAAATAACATTTTAAGTAGCTAGCAGCAAATTATGTCTCTGCCTCCAAAAGACAAAACTATGTGAAAGAATGGAAGGGAAGTTACCCTTCCTTATAACTGCTGATAGCGATGAATTAGATATCCATTTCTGTCTTAAAAGATCTCTTGTAAGTATCAAAAGAAGAGTATTCCAATGTGTTTATAACAAATCCAGGCAAACAGCATTTTGAGTGCTTTTGGGCCTGCTGTGCTATTTCTCATGATTTGCAACAAAAAGATATAAGCTTTGAGTATAGGATATAGGGCTTGTTTGTATGGGGCCTCATAGGACAGCTGGAGTAAGAAAATATAGAGCCTGTACACTAGAGTTAATATGCATATGCCAAACTGGAATGATTTTGTATTCCACTATGACTTTTTGTTAATCTTGTTAATTGAATTTTGGATATCCCAGAATCCCAGAATTGTTAGGGTTGGAAGGGACCTCTGGAGATCATCCAGTCCAACCCCCCTACCAAGGCAGGGTCACCTAGAGCAGGTTACACAGGAACTTACCCAGGTGGGTTTTGAATGTCTCCAGAGAGGGAGATCCCACAGCCTTCCTGAACAGGCTGTTCCTGTGCTCTGCCACCTTCAATGGAAAGTTCTTCCTTATGTTGATGTGGAACTTCTTGTGTTTTAGTTCATGGCTCTTCATCCTGTCACTGCGCTCCACTGGAAAGAGTCTGGCACCAACCTCTTGACATCCACCTTTGAGAGATTTATATGCATTAATAAGATCCCTCTCAGTCTTCTCCAGACTGAACAGGCCCAGGTTCCTCAGTCTCTCCTCATAAGAGATGCTTCAGACGCCTCATTGTCTTTGTGGCCTCCACTGGACCTCCAGGAGCTCCTTGCCTTTCTTGAACTGTGGAGCCCAGAACTGGACAGGGTATTCCAGATGTGGCCTCACCAGGGCTGAGTAGAGGGGCAGGATCAGCTCCCTCAACCTGCTGGCCCCCACTGCTCCTGGTGCAACCCAGGATGTTTAATTGATTGACTTCAAAGTACAAAGAGTTTAGTCTTCATCCCTACCTGTCCGCTATGAGGTTGAGTTTCACTGGTGATGAAGGGAATGAAAATAAGACTTGAAAGAAAACACGAATATTTGTCTTTCTACTTTAAATAAAATGCAATTACAATTGTACATGAAACACTCTTTGCCCAGTGTGGCACTTAAAGGAAAGGATCATGTTGTTGGCTGTGTTCCTTAGTCTCTTAAGCTCACAAAAGTAGCCCAGACAGTTTGCTGACCTCAGATAGACCTTTAAGTCTCTGACTTGTTAGACAAGAAGGGCAGCACTCTTAATTGGCATTCAGATCACAGGCAGGCACTGGGCTCAGCGCATAGCCAAGTACTGCTTTAGGATTTAGACAAAGCCACTCTGGCAAAACATCCCAGTTGTCAGGGTAGCTGGCTGTTTCCTAAAGAACTGTTACATAATGGAGAGACTGAGAAAACCTTTAGGATGCAAATTTTTTAAAGTAAAAATTAAAAAAAAAAAAAAAAAGGAAAAAAGAAAGTGGCGGTAATTTGTGAAAAGAAACATCCCCCCTCTCCTCGGATGATCTCATTCATTGTTTCTTCCTTCTGTTTAACTTCTCAGGGTCATAAATGTAGTTTGCTGTTTAAAACCGTAGTGATGTCACTCCAAAGGTATTTTGTGGAAGTGGGGAAGGGAATTATCCAAAAGTATTTGGGAATCAACACTTTGAGATTTATTAGCCTTACTAGAGGTTAGCTATTTGCATTTTTTCTTCTTTGTGCTTAGTGTAATGTAAACTGGGAATTCAGCTATAGAGTGAATGTTTACATTTGAGACATCCCGTGGAACAGAAGCGAACGTTGTTTATTGCTACAGCTGCCTTCTCGAGTGAAATCGTGATCTAAAGTCTCGCTGGTCCCAGGCCAGATTTCCAAACTGCCCCCTGTGCTGATCCCCTACACAGTGCCAGGGTTTGACACTCCCTGGTACTGTTTCTCCCTGCAGCCTCCAGCATGACATCAGCCCCAAGTGCTGCTCCCAAAGCCACTCACAGCCCCTTCCCGTGCTGGGAACGGAATAGAAGAGGAGGAGCTGCTTTGTGCTGCCTTGGGGCTCTGACAGAGAGCACCACAAAGGCGACTTAAAAAGTGTTGCTCTACTGTGGCTGGAGTGGCACAGGTGACTGATCTCCGTCACAATATCCTAGCTCTGCTATGGGTGTTTTGGTGTAAGCAAATTTTGTATAGTCTGCCTTAGTTGTATCATGTATAATAGTGTTTTATTTATAATATGGTCCTGTTTAACAAACTGCTTTTGAAAGTGTACTTATTTAAAATATTTTTACAAGTAGTGCTCTCTTTGTTAAACAATAAACCAGTTGATTGGAGTACTGTCACCCAATCTGCTGAGGAAGGATTTCAGAGAGTATATATGTTTTCTGTAAGCATGTGATCTTGTTTGTTTTGGGGATTTTTTTCCCCCAGGAAATGGGAGGAACACCAAGTATGGATGCAGCCAGAGAACACAACTTACAGTTCATGTTCTTGTAGGGAGAGTGTATTCCTTCTAGAACCTTGGTCTGTGAGGAAGGATGCTGTTAGGTGTTTGAGGGGTCCTTACAGAAACACTTAAATGTCACTAACTTAATTTCTTACCAAGACACTAATTTACATTTTCTAGCTGGTCTGTAAGCAACACTTTCCCCATTGCAGCAACTAATTAGAAGTAGTGAAAGACAATGAAAGATCCAACAAAGCTTACAATCTGTGACTGTGGGCTACATTATTTCATTTGGAGAATGTTGAACATTGTTAGATTCCTCATGCTTTCTTCAGTGTGCTAATAAATACAATAATTTCTCTGGCATTGTAAGTTAGTTCTCTTAAACAGGAAGACTTCAAAACAGTATGAGAAATAGACACAAGGGCTGTGTAGGTGTGATATGTTGGCTCATGCTAGTCACCTTTTCATTCCTGATGGATGGTAGCTAACAAATTACTCATAGAATCCTGAAAGGAAGGGCTGCTGACTGTCCCCTTCAGATTTCACTTTGCTTGCTTACCTGAGCTTTTGGAAAGAGCAGCTGGTCCACCCTAAAGTTCCTCACTCTTCCTGATGAAATCCAGCAGTCAGATCTGACCTTCTCAGATCTAATGCATGTGTAATCATTATATACTGTTTTGCAGGAAGAATATAATCTTGCGACAGTAGTCAGGTATGAGACTTGTTAGTAATGTTAACCAAGAACTTTAGCTTAATACAAAAATTTCTGTCTTTTTCATCTGCCCAACTCTGTTTCTAGAAAGATCTCTCATCAGAATACATGCAAAATTTGAAAAATCTGGATGCAGCATTCATGCAAAAGGGTTTTTTAGGAGAAGAATGTAATGAAACATAGTAAATAAGAGATAACTGTAATACTATAAGGCTCAGAGTAATCTGTTAAAATTATGTTTCTTTATTCTCTGGAACCCATGGCTGACTATTTTTTTTTTCTTTGACGATACACTTAAAACTTGCAATTTCAAAGCATTTGTTTAGAATGTTACCATATTGATCTCATATACATGCCTAAGTTTCTGTCCTCTGTGAAAGTAAATATAAGCATAAGCATGGATTTTTCAGGATGCACATTGTTTGTAAAACTTTAATACTTTTAAACAAATAATGTACTTTTCTTTGCAAATGCTGATAGTGACTTCTGTTATATACTCTTTTTAAACTCTGTCTCATAACTTACTTGAAACACAGAACACTACATACTTGTGTATGTAAATGGGAAACCAGACTCTAACCTCCTCCTTATGTTGGAATTCAATACACTATTTCTCCTAATTAGTTGCCTTTGAGTCTCACAAAGAGTCTTAAATAAACAAACAGAAAGCGGATGTGTCTGCATGTAACTTTGTGTGGTGATATGAATGAGTACTGAACACCCTTACAGTTGTATTTTCTATTTAGCATATAGCTGAGTTACTTGGCCATAAAATAACCATATTTGTGTATCTGCTTGGAGCTATTGAAGCATTTCACAGCTGTTTGTTCCCCACTTCCAACCTCTTCATGCAGTGACAGAAGTAGTTACTGTTCCCATCAGGAACTCTGTAAGAAATTACTAACTCCTAGCATGTTTTACTACGAAATTAGAAGGGCTAGCTTAAACTATTACATATCAGTTCATGTGATGAGATGGAGAGATTGTGATACACTGGGTTTGGCTAAACTAATCCCTAGAAGGGGAAAGAAGGGCCTGCTAACTGTGACCTTTGCATGTGCATTTCTACTACATCTTCTGGTGTAGCAGCAGTGTTCATCCAAGTGAGCAGTGTCAGTTCAGGAAATTATTGACATAAGAAAAATACACCTTACCAAAAAGAAGTTGAACTCCCTTGACTTTACTGTTGGTTGGATTAATGGTGGTGCTAATGATATGCAGTATTTACATTTTTTCAGTGGCTGGGTGCTACTGGTTTTTTTGGGGGGTTTTTTTTTTTTTTTCTTTTTTTGGTTTTGTTTTTTATAACTTAGCAGATTTTTCTGTTTGTTAAGAAGGAAGTAGCAAAGAAAACAAATTGTCCGTGTCATTGTGGGGTTTGCTTGTACAATGGGAATTGTTCGGTTCCTATGTACATCTTTGCCATAAGAGCTAATAGAGAGAGTAGCTGTTGGTTTGCTGTCCCCTCTTTGGGCTTCACAAAAGATGGTTTCTCTGGAAGGAGCCCAAAAATGAGCTTTTCCTGGAATTTTCTACACAATGCTTCCTGCAATTTTTTTTTTTTTTTTTTTTTGAGATTTTGCAATATTACAACTTTTTATTGATCTTTTGGTTGTTCTTTTGGCCTCTCAGGACCTAATTTCTATGAATTCAGTATGTATTGCTTGGCTGGCCCAACACAACTGAAGAATTTGTATAATTTCCAGCTGAGCAGAACTTGGTGGGAAGAAAGTAGTGGTGGTTAAATATGTACAGAGCTCTCTTAATCACCCAGCGCGGATGTCCAGAATACCGAAAGTCTTCTGTTACAGATGGAAAAAGTATTAAAAGGACCCCAGTACATTTTGATATTGGTGGAGGATGTCAGATAAACTGGCCAACAGTGGACTGTCTCCAGGTCTTGAAAAGGTGCTGTGTTGTAGATTTTCTTATGCTGATCATAGTTTTTCCTGCCTGTTTCACCAAAGGAAAAGGAGTCTCTTTCTTACTATTGCCTGTCCCTTTTTTAGTGCTGTGTGCTTATCATGTGTAGCCCTTCATCCCAGTAATATTCTTACTCCCTTAAAAGTCCCAGTCTTTGCTTGTTAAGCTTTTTACATGTGGGCAAAAAAAAATCTCTCAGCAGGTGGTGAATATGAAATTATTCAGGTCAGTGGTTAAAATCTGGCAAGTCATAAGGTAGGAGAGCAGGATTTTAACTATCTGTAGGTGGTATTGCCAGGTTTATGAAATTAGCAGATTAGGGTTTGACCTTGGAGAAGGCCACCAGACTTGTCTTGAGGTCACCTGTAGAGATGCATCAGTGTGGTGAAGCATTTGGAACTGCTGAAAACTAAGCTGTGTAGATGCCAAACTAAGCTGTGTAGAAAGGCTGAGATAGTCTAGAAAAATGCTTGAACACATAATATTAATAAGATTAATAAAGAGGTAGAGGTGCTTTGCAAGTGTTTTGTATTCATTAAAAACAGAAGAAAGCAGATGACCAAATAATTTTTTTTAAAGACTTATTTGGAACATATTAGAATGAGGAGCTGTCTGCAAGCAAGAGTTTTCACCACCCATTGTCTGATAGGACTAGAAGTAAAATTCTTGTTATTAAAAATAAATCTTGTGTGTTCCTAGGGACATTCCTGTAAAAAAGGAAAATCCTGATCATTGAAGGTTTACTATTTTTATGATGCTATTTTGGCAGTTGTCCTTGTTTTTCTGTTCATGATGAGTGTTAGATGAGTGACCTGACAATTGTAGGGCTTTTATGTCATTTAATGCCATCATCATCTTTTAACTGGTGGCACTTTAATGATAAGTATGAACTTAGCATAGGGATGGCTGAGCTGAGGGGATAGTAAACTTTAAACAGGAGGCTAGAACCTTAGCTTCACTTTGGCTTACAGATTGCAACCAACACAATACTGAACAGGTATAGGAAAAAACCCCACCAAAGTGTAGGAAAACAGCTAATTATAGTAATTGCAGCTGGTTTCAAAGTACTTCTAACAGTTTGTGCATAATGCTTACTTGAAAGCATCAAATGGGCGCTAGTTGTGAAATAGAACACCTGTTTGTTGTTGAGCATGTGTTTATGCAGATGATTTTTGTTGTCAAAGCACCTTGATGTAGAGTAGTCCTGTTTACATTTACATTCTCCCCAAAGGATTAACAGTGTTCTCTCAATAAATTTACAGTCTATTCTCCTCTCAAAGGCTGCTGTTTGGAGGGTGGTGTGAACAAGGCAACAAGTGCTTGCTAATCACTTGAATATACATAATTAGCGACAGTCTGGTGCACTGGAGTCTTTGTACAGCCACAGCAATGCTGATTGGCAGCAGCAGATAACAATAGTCGTGGCAAGGTGGTATTTGTTGAATATTTGAAGGTGTTTTTCTTTTATATTTGCAGTAGGCATTTTGAGTTAATTACACCATTATTCTGGAACACTCTTACTATGTTATTTTAATGTCAGAGTTAAAGATCAGTCATGTGGCCTGTTGTACACAAAGGAATAAGACCTTTAGTAAATCCTTTACTTCTTTTGAGACTGAGATGGATTCTTTTTTTCTTCCTTCATAATTTTATGAGACTAAGATGGATTCCATTTTTTTTTCTTTCTTAATTTTACATAACCCAAAGTCAAACTGCAGAGTATGACTAAAAATTTGGGTGATGAATGTATGTGATGATACTCTTGTATTCAGCAGTGATTACTTTTACAACTGGCTCTCTGACAAGTGCAGTACTTTAGAAAACAAACACAAAGTCATTGATGATAAAATTTATGGGTGACATAGACAGTAATTAATAAATAACACTGGGAAAATTATTTGGATTGCTTTTCGTGTTTGTTATGTTCAAACAAAATGTGTTTTAATATGGCAAAATGCTTAACATCAATTTAACTAGAGGGAGAATACTAGAACAAGTAAATTATGAACATCTAGAAAATCAGATGAGTCACTGATTGTATTGTGTATTTGGCAAGGGTAATTTGTATCAAACTTATCAAATTTCCTCTTATTGACAAGGTAGCGATCTTTATGTATAGGCTAGACTCTTTGAATGTTGTATTTTGGCTTTATTCAGGCTTCTGATATTCTGTGAATAACATTTTCTTAAGGAAAAGAGGATACATACATTAGATGAAACAAGTGTGAGGTTTGTTTCTAAGTGCAAAACTGTTAGAAGACTGTGCTGAGTAATTATTAAAGGTTCCATATCAAAATAGAAGTAAATATGGAGCAGAATTTCCTTAGGCTGTTTCCTGACTTCTGCCTAGACAGTACTTTCATTGATTCGGTGAGTAATTGCAAAGAGAATGGTTATTAATATTTTGAGGTGTCTCCAAAATGAAAAGGACTGCAGGTGTGCTGGAGGATGAGCTTAGAATTCCGAATGGTATTGCTAATGTGGAGACAGGGTTTGTGTGAGGAGCTGGAAGCTTTTCAGGGGGAGCAAGTTTGACATGCACTCTAGAATGATCTGTTTTAGAAAGAAGTTAATGGAGAATGAGTGGCTAGGTAAGAAGCTCTTCAGGAAAAAGGCCAGTAGGGACTCTGGATGACAAACTGGACATTAATTATATCTCACTGTTGTGAATTAGGGAAACATGTGCGTGCATAAACAGTGATAGAACCTGTAAGATGCATCTTTCTGCTCCATTGAGCACTTAAGATTTTAGCTGGAGAAATGCTGGACAAATGGTGCTGCAGTTATAAAGACTATTATATGGAGATCAGCAGTGAGAGAGATCAATGGTTTAGGGACCTATGAGAATAGGCAGAGTGAATTGCAATTAATGAGGCTAAATAAGAAAAGAGAAGAGATAACATGATGTGTTCTTCATGTGCACAGCAGAGAGAAGCAAATATGGGTTTAAATTTTTGTTATGCAGTTTGACTTACAAACCAAGAACCCTTTTTGGGCTAAGCATACCATGAGAAATAGCCTACTGAGTGGTACCAATGGCCCATCTAGCTCTGTTCTGTCTGCTGCGGAGGCAGAGGATATGCTGTTTAGGGAGAGCTTGCACATTTGGCCCTTTTCTTGCCTCTCATTCTGCTTGCACTTTCCCAGTGTCCAGAACTGTTGCATTAATAATGCTCGATGGCATATCTATGGATGTGTTTCACCAAGGGCCCTAACTATTGCACTGTGGTATTTGGTGTACGGCAGTTCTGCACTTACCTACTGCTTTCACGATTTTATAAACTCCAGCCTTCTCCTGTCCAAACTAAAGAGCTCCTGTCTTTTCATCCTGCCTTAGAAAGGCGCCTGTTCCAATACCTGGATCATTTTGGTTCCCTTTTTCTGTGATTCTCATAATTCCAGTACATTCTTCTTGAGACTTGGAGAAAAGACTGCAGGGTAATGAAGATGTGGGCACAGCATTGTTTTCTGTATCAGCAAAATGACATCCTTTCTCTTGTTCTCAGTATCCTTTCTGACGTGCTCAACATTTTGTCAGGTTTTTTTGGCTGTTGTTTACCTGAACTTACGATTTCATGGAGCTGTCAGGGATGAATCCAGGACTCGACTAAAATATAATTTATGATTCTAAAGTCAACATTGTGAGGCATAGTTTGTATTATTTTTTCCTAGATACACACCTCACATTTATGTACCCAATGTTCATTTTTCCTCTTTGCCCACTCAATTTTATGAGATCAGATCTTACCTCTGGTCTTCTATGCCATAGATGTGGCATTTGACTATTGGCTACAGTGTAGTGTCATTTGCAAGCTGTAAGAGATCACAGATCACACCACTGTCCGGGTCACTGAGGAAGATGTCATACAAAAATTATGCCAGCCTTGATTGCTGGGGGACCTCCTGTCTCTCTCTTTCTTATGCTGACATATTTTATCATTCATTTTCCTCCTTGTTTAGGCAGCTTTTCATGCTTAATACTGATGTTTTCCCTATAATCACCTTTTAACTTTTCCATTAAGACATCCAAGTTGACCTTGCCAGGTGGGAAGCGGGGAGGGCTAGGGAGGGAGAATTACTTTATTTTCGTTCTTAATTATGGCAGCCATTTTTTTCTGGCCTCAGTATTTTTATTAATATGCTGCCTGTTTGTAAGGTCTTTTGAGCTTGTTCTTTGCCTTTTTAAAAACAATGTTTCTTATTTTTACCTATGTTTTTCTGTTACTGATGGATATTTTCATATCAGATTTAATTGGGCAGCTTTCTTCCACACCAGTGCTAAACCCACTCATGAAGCTGGGAGAGGGAGAATCTTGCGCTTGAAAAGTAATGCTATTTATAAACAATTCAATAATAGCTACAAGTAACAATAAAGTACTTTTCATCCTGTTTGCAGATTCAGGGGGATCTGTGGACTTCTTTGGAAGAGTCTGGGAAAAAACTAACCAACTTGTCCAGGGTGTAAGACACTGCGCTTCTTCTGATATTTAGGACACTCTGTTTCTGCTGGAAAATGTTAGAGTTCTATGAACTGAAAAAAATTTCAAACCTATTGTGTTAATAAAATGTTTGTGTTCTTAAATGCTTGTAATTCTTGATAGTTCTTAGTCAAGTTATGCAGAAAATTGTTTCCTTGAAGCTTTTCAAGATGCATAATAAGAATACAGAGAAGTAAATTAGCATAGGGAATGGGAATCATGATTCCATTCCAGTTTCTCTTTTAATATTTAATATTTAAATGCATATTTACATCCCAGAGAGAAGAAAATAGAGAAGAAAAATGATAATGTTTTCAGCATTGGAGAGAATGCCTTTAGAACTTGAGATTTTGATAGCCTGTGTGGTTATTGAGGAATATGGGATTGCCTTGCCATGAGAAAGAACCTTAATGTGGAAACGCAAAGGAGCTCTTTATGTAGCAGCTAAAAGAGTAATGGAGCTCTGTGGCTGAAGGTTGAATCAAGTTGTATTCAGAAGCAAGATGAGGATGATTAAGAGAAAGACTGAAAAATACTAAGGAGAACATTTTGATACCGTCAAGACAGAGTGCATTTTGGAAGACAAGCATTTAAAAAAACAAATCGTTTTCGCCAGTACCTGCATAATGGGAGAAAATTCTGTGACCTGTTTTCTTGATGAGTTCATACTGAACTGATGAGATGTTCCCATTCATCTTAAAATATATGATGCCGTGAATAAAAACCATAAAATGCCCTGTACAGATTTGCACGTGAGATACTCAGATTAGCAATGAAATGTAAATTTGGTGAGAATTTGTCCAAGAGTTGCTCAGAGTGTTATTCAAATGAAACAGTAAAAATCCAGTTGCTCATGCTGAAGTCCCTCCTGACATGCCGTTTGAGAAACACTGCCTCAATATTAAAAGATGAAATTACTGTAGTTCCTGGTGTGTTTCATAGTCTTTCTTAGCTGCATACTGCTTTTGCCACCAGCTTGGCACTTTCCTACTCAGTATCATGGCAAGTTAGAGCTCTCTTACTGAATGTGGATTGTCTGCATACCTCCTTTGCTGTGTATTTTTGTTTTCTCATTGTGTTAAGCTAAGCCCGTTAGGTCCTTACATTTTTCTAAGCGAAGGTACTGATTCATGGTAATTAAGTAATGTCTTAATATTGTTTTGACATGTTAAATAAATGGAGTTCTTTAAAGTCACCGTAAAGGCACTTCCTCTAGTGTGCTTTTGTTCTTGGATTCAGAATACAAATATTGTCTTCATGATGGTACAGTTACACATGTAGGGAGCGAAAGGTGCTGTTTAAGTCACTGATAATTTTTTTTCTTTAAGTGAAAGCAGGAGTGTCACTATTTTTGCACTTTTACCTAAGGAGCAAACTTGCATGAAAGATGAAACCAGGCAGCAGGACCATCCTTTTACAAACAGAGGTGCAACAAAAAACTGTTTGTGTCTGCTTGGGTGTGTGTACAATCAACAATAGATACCAATGCAGCCCTCCCACTTGTTATTGACATAACCAGTCCTTTAGACAGATCTCCATCCACTGTGTCATGGAGAGAGGAAAGTTTTGAAAACAGTGTCTAAAGGATGCTTTGTTTTTTATATCTAATCAGATGAAATGTATACTGCTAATGAAGGAGGAGGTTCAGATAGACCCTGCTTGGAACGTAGACCCCTTGATACCCTGTGATGAATTTAGAAAGAATATCATTTGCCAGCTGAGGGGGTCAGTTATCTGATCTTGCGGGATGCTATCCTATTTCTGCCTTGCTCCACCCCCTCTTTTTTTTTGCCTGTTGGGCTAGTGGGCTGCAGAAGTGGCAAATCAGACAAGGAAGATCACTGGGCAACAGGACTAGAAGCAGAAGGAGGAGGAATTTCTCCTCAGCTGCATCAGCTGAGGTGATGTCGCAGCGCAGAGTAGAAGGCTTAGACAAACTTCATTAGAGAAGCCCTTTCTTTGAGTCTGAGGTACAGGCAGAACTCCCCTTGTGTTTTTAAACTCCTTCAAAAAATGGTGTTTAAATGAAAGTAAATCCTTCCTTGACCTTGGATATTGTCAGCAGTTTAAATTTAAGGAATTATAGAGGTGTGATTAAATCACTTTATCCTGCAGGTTGTAATGATGGCAAATCAGATATATTTATAAAAGATGAGTTATATATTATGACAAATGAACACACAGAAGATCTTAATCAGAATAACTACACAGTATAAAAGCTAAAAAATACTAGTGAGCTATAGTATAACATAAATTGTATAGTGCACTATATTAAAGCAATTGTGTTAAAGCAATTACATTAAATCTAGCACAAGAAACATTAAGTAGAGGTTTTGATGTCTCTCACCACACTCCAGTCATGCCTACTTCTTTCTCTTTCTCTCAGTCTCTGGGAAATAACTGTAGAGAGGAATCTCAAACTCTACAGGAGAAACTCCACGCACTTCAAGAAAAGGATGTGGAAGAGTCTAACTTGTATGAAAGTAGACTGGACTTTTATAGTGTAAAGACGTTGACCTGCCAGTCATAGGCCTTCAGGTCAGTTTAGCAGCTTATCTGTCAATTCTTACTTCAAAGGGACAGATGTGTGTTTGAAGGTGGTAAGCCAGGCTGGCCTTTTAGCATATTTAACATCAAAAAATACCACCATGGCACCACTAGTAGTTCCCCACAGAGAGCTTGCATTGCTTTGTCTTTTTACCAGATTCCAAGCCAAGCACATCAGCTTTTTCAAGGCAAAGCATCCTGCTACAGATTCAGTGAAAAATTTCACCTGGAATACTCTGAGAGTTTTTGTTGAAACTAGGGGAGTCTGAAAAAACCAGGTTTGTTTCAGAGTCTTGTAGAGGGCTAGAGTTCTCCTGTAGCTTACTGATCATTGATCCTGTGATGTCCTCTTCTGCCCCTTACAGAGATGATAAGTACATTAGAGAATGGCCAGATCTCTGGGAAATGTTTCTCCCCTTAATCATGGATTGCCTGAAGAGAAGTTACTGTCTGTAAATGAATAATCATATCGCTAACTTTCAGTCATTCCTTATCAAACTGTTATCTGCTGTTATGAGACCAAGCTGTCACTGAAAACTAAATAGTCTTAAATATTAAGACTAAATATGCCTAATATACCTAATATAAACGAAACAGTCAAGATATAAAATTTAACTGAATTAAACCGTAGACATCCAGAAGAAAAGCTTTTGTTAAAAGTGTTTCAGCTGTGCTGCTGATGCTTGGTGTTCTTGTGTGCACACTCAGTAAACAGAAACGTGGACGACTCTTAGAGGAGATGAAAACTTTGTGTCACTTCTCCCTGATGTGGTAGTTGTATTCCCTGATGAACGTCAGCATAGAAAAATGCATCAGTATCGTAACAGGCGCTCATCTGCAGCACGACCCCCGGAAGACAAAGCAGCGTTTTACCTCTCGGGATTAACAAACATGTGGCAGCTTTAGTGGTGCTGTTTGGTAGTCAGGTGATAGACTGGCCATATGTCCTCCTACCTCATTCTGGCATGAGAGTTTTTTTTTCCCCCCTCTTTGAAATTTGAAAAAAAAAAGCATAGCTTTATTAGGTTGTCATTTGTTCCAGTTCTTATGTCACAGACATGAAATTCTAAAAGATCTTTTAAGAAGTTCTGTACCCAAGCTTTTCCCACTCTAAGTCTTCATTGGAAAGGCTCCTTTCTTTGTTTGGTTGTCCTTATTTGGGACATACAGAAGTTACTCTAGAATGTAGATGACTTGCATCATAAGAAGCTTAAGCATCTAGTTAGGCTTTAAATGGGAAGATGAATGTTTAAGAGTTCTTCGGGCACCTACACGGCTCAAATCCCTTCCTGTAGTACAGCTTGGTCCTTTTGACAGTGCCATGTTCCCAGACTGCACAGGAAGAAAACAGAGAAGGACAAGGTTTTTTCAGACAATTAAAACTTCGCATCCGAGTGATTAAGAGCCCTCATCTCTGTCTCTGTGGTTTGGACCAGTGATGTGAGGATTTTGTGACATAAGAAAATAAAATTGTTTGCGAGTGTTTAGCATGGGGAGAAAGGGAAGATATTGCGGGCTTTGAAGTATCATGAAGTTAAGGTATTTCATTTAAAAATAATGGCAAGGTTGGAGAGATTGTGTTTTCTGTCTTGTAGTACGTTATCACTGGCCTTTTAGTACTCTGATTGTAGTTCATTTTAAGCAAATTAGAAAATATGAATGTTACATCAATGTAATAAAAACATCATTATTAAAGTCTGAAGGAAGAATAAGGTATGAATTTCCCCTCACTCTTACATAGGTTTCTATAGCCATTACAGATCAGATCCTTGTATTTCAGCTATTTAGATTTTACCTGATTTATTGGTTTTGAAGAGAATTTCAACCATGATTCTTAAGGAATTCCTCTAATTCATTAAAATAAAATCAAAACACACAACTACCTCTAATAAATGCTTTGATTAAAATGGACATTTCTGAACCCTCTACAGACAATACCTGCTCAGATGTGACAGCATTTGTGACATCACCAGTACAGACTTTCACAAGGATTTTGAAGTCAGTGTTGTAAGTTTCCATTTCATTTTTGCTAATTAGAGAATTGTGCTGTTTATTTTCTTGAGGAAAAAAGTCACTAAAAGCGTATCAAATTTGTTTACTTAATTCAATAGAAATGCAAATATATTTTTTTGAAAATTACAGTTCCTTATTGGTCCCTATTATTTTGGTGTCACAAATGTTAAATATTTAGTGCCAGTTAATTATTGTATATATAATCAGAATTTCAGAAAAGCCAGATGTAGGAGGAGATTATCAGTGTTTTCTCATGTATGAAATTTCACTTCTGCATTGAATAAAAAAACTGTAGAGTTTGCTGAGATCTAGTTAAGGTCATCCTGTAAGTTATTAGACTGTTTTGGAGGCCAAGTCATTAAGTATTTTTCAGTAGTTAGATTAGGAAGAAATTACATGGTAATAGCAGAGAAACCACAAGATGTGTGTCTGTTAGTGAAAAAAGAGTAACAAACTTCATCCTGAGCTTGGTGAGATAAATTTATATGTCTTATCCAGGTCAGTCATCTTTCAGTTCCATCTTATGGCTGGAATTTGGGGGTCATATTTTATAGCTGTACTTTAAATGTTTCTAAAATGATGCAAAAATTTTGTGCTAGTAAAATGGCAGGGCTAAAAATTTTGCATTTTTCCTTCTCAGTCAAGGTTTCTTTTAATTAAGATGCTGGAAAAACTTGAAGCAAAATACTTTTTAACACCTCATTTGCCTGAATATTTATTGCAGTTGTAATATAATAAAATCATGCAAGATAAATTAATGTAAAACATATATATTAGAATTGAACTGTGCTATGGTTCTTATGTGGGGGTTATGAGCTGTTTTATTAAATTTAAGTCAGTGAAAGCTTTTAGAAATATGTAGAATTCTGAGGTTATAAATGAGTTTATATTCTTTTAGCTTCTTTAATTTTAATCTGTAAATTTAAGAAAATACTTTACTGACCAAGTTGCTCTTATCTTCTTAGCACTGCTGTTAGGATAGGACATATTTCACAGCTAACTCAAAATTCCAGTTTATATTGGGATGTGTAAGTTGATAAGATTTTGTAATATTATTAAATTGTAATAACTATTTCACAAATACATCTAGAAGTATTGTATTTCTAGCTCTTCAAACTGCGTTTTAAGTGATTTTTCTATTAGTTGTCAGGGTACAGAGATTTGTATAGTTTACATATTTTGATTTTATAATTTCTGTGTATATGTGTAGAGTAAATGACAGTATATTATGACACATATGTCAGGATATAATTTGGTTGTATAGAACATGCAATTGTATTAGGGGAATTCTTGGTTTAATAGTTTGTCAGAATCATCGTGGCATCATTGCTTAGAGATGCAGTTGATCTTAGAAACTTGAATCACTTGAACCTGATTTTCTAGCTTGACTGGAAAACAAGAATTGTGCTCACAAGGCAGAGCAGCAGTCTGATTAATTAGTAGTTAATCTTGCCTAAATTCATGCTGATGCCCCTTCTCCTTTGCACCTTTCTTGCCCCCAGCCAATTACTCCCAGCTTTCCTTTGTGTCGATACTAGCTGTACAGTGACCCGAAATTGTTTTAATCTGGTTGAAACCTTTTTTCTTGGGGTATGCTTTTTTTAGACCTCTCTCAGCTGTGTGGGTGTCACTGCTGATGCAGTAGAGTGGGACATGGGATACACTGCAGGCTTCCTTCGCAGCTGGTCCTCACCTTCTCAAGCGGACTGCCCTGATATTATTATTATTGGTGGTGGTGGTGGTGGTGTTGTATTTGAGGTGAACCAAAGTGGCCAAGGACTGGGACTTTCATTCACCATCAATACTCCTGGCTAGTACCAGATCTATGCTAGGACAAAAGATGCATAGCAGTTAAAGGAAGAACATGTCTATGTTGAATGTTTACTCCAATTTCCTGAACGTGGGATTTTCATTTTTTAAGAAGAAGTACTCACACAAGTTTTGAAATGTGTCACACCATTCAAGGAGAGGCTGGCTTTTTCTAAAGGTCCTGGTAGGATTGGGTGCTGAATTGATGGGAGAGTGGCTGCATTGCCATGGTGCAAACCACTACTATTGTGGCGAAATACAGCATTCAAAACTGTAGATGCAGAATGTTTGAAAATCTTTTCCTGAACTCTTTTGAAAACGTGGTCCTGTGTAATGACTGATGCTCTGCTATTGGCCATTTGTGTTGTTAAACCCTTTTGTCGTTGTCCTTCCTTTGAAAGTGAAGCCTAATCCAGTCTTGCTCCCCTGACTCTAGTTCTCTCTATCTGTGGTTATTTCTGTGTGTATGTGTTTTGTCTCTGAAACTCTTCTGTTTTCTTGTCATTTTTCTAAAAATGTAGTTATCAAAAGTGTAATTTATTTGTTTACCTTGGAATAATATTTATAGTGCTTGTAAAATTCTGTAACTTTACAAATGAGAATATTTTTCTTTCTACTCAGTCTTGCATACTTAAACAAGGGTTATCTTAATTGTTCTTTAGTGGTTAATTTAAAGCTAAACAGTGTGTGAGCATTTCAGGTTATTTCTGTAACTGTTTATTAATTCAAGTAATTCTTCACTGTATTTCGTCTGTTGTTTCTCAGCTCACTGGCATAGCTTTGCCACTCTAAAATTCTTCACATTCTTAATAAACTTGAATAGTTTTACTGTCTTGCAGTATATGCAGTGGTAACCCTAGGTCATTGTATATATTGGCTGAAAGTGTTCCTAATAGAGAACTGTAGATCATCATGGATTGAAAATTGAAAATTTTACTATGTAATCCTATTTTGATCTCCTCCTTTTACCCAATTTCCTTTCTCTATTCTGTTCCACCACATGATTTTTTTCATTCACACAATTAGTTTCTTTAAACTTATTAAAAGCTTTTTTTAAAGGATGAAGTAAATTGTATCAGTCTCCATCCATTTTATTTTCTTGACATTCTTAAAGATAGCCCAAATGATGGGCATGATTGTTCTACTCAAAAGCAGTGTTGCCTTGTTTATCTTATATCAGTTTATGTTATTTAAGTGTATGATTAAAGCCAGAATTTTAAGCAGTTTTCTTTTATTGCCATCCAGCCAAGTGACTTCAAATTTTCAAGGTTTCTTTAACCTTTTTTGTTTTGTTTTGTATTGTTTTTCTTGAGGGTGTGGGGTGTAATTCTCCATTTAGAATCCTTCAGCTGAACTGTTATCAGTGAAGAATAGCTGTTTTCTGCCTGTAATTTACAGCTCACCTACAATTTCTTAGTAACTGTGGATGTATTCTGCCTAGTTCTGGGACTCTTTAGTACTTAATGCACAGCTCCAATACCTCCTTTTTGATCTAGAGCGACTGAAAGAATTTTTCTGTTACCTGAAGTAGATTCTGTTGTTGCTTTCTAAGGTGAAAAACAACAGAAAGAAACCATTCTGGTTCTTTGCAAGTGTATTATGCTCAGCTGCAGACTTCATTTTGTGGCTGGTTAATTTTCACCAAATTTTCCCCTTTTAATCAGTTTGTGGTTTTTATTTCCATTGCTTGGAAGTTTACCACGTCTGATTTTCTGAAAGCAGTACTTTAAGATTGATTAATTTTCCTATTTAACTAGTGTTTCTTTATGTAAAGAAACCTACGTTTCCCCAGCTCCACTCAACTGGTTCCTTATCTTGTGTGATTCCATGATGATTTGGTTGTATGAGCAGGGTGAAAAGCTGATTGTATGTGCTAAAGAAGAACCAGTTCCTACGGGCTGGATGGTATCTTTTCCAAATTTTGCATGTCCTTATGAATTAAGTGTTTGTTTTATTAAGAAAAATATTAAAAGGATGATCCAGGAGGAAAATGGGGGTGGAGGTGAGGGGGTGGATTTGAAGTCTTTGTCTCCCTCCCATGCCCTGTGTTGAAGTTCAGTTTCACCTTCAATTTATTGAGTAGCTCCTTTCTCAAATATGATGGAACTGAAATATTTTGTGATTACTCTTAAACAGTTCTTGAATTAATTCCTCTTTACTGCATGGATGAGAAGAAAAATATTTCCTGTTCATGTGTTTTAGAACAGTATCAAGGAGTATTAGTGTCAATAAATTACTTCTCTGAACTTTATTATGTGTGATATTTAGCCAGTTTGAGAGAAATTAAAAAAAAATCCTTGAAGTGGACAGTATTTAAATTCGGGGGGCATGGGATTTTCTGCAATTAATTGGATTGCTATGGTAGGCCAATATATTAAGCTCAGGCAGTTTTGCTGCTAATTACACACAACTTCTCTGGAGTATCGGATATTCAGATCCATTTTATGAATATGGTAGGGAGAATAACAACTGTAAAACAAAGCACTGTGCATGTAAGTGACTGTTAGCGTGTATTTCAGAAGGGATAAATGCTCACCATATGGTACAATTACTGTGTCCAAGTTTTCAAATTAGCTTCTCTCATCCTCCTTATTACTGTCTTTAAAAAGAGAGGAAAAAAACCCAACATGATTTATCTACTCTGCAGCAGAACTCTTGACGCAAAACAGCAGCCCAGTTCTGTCCAGTTTTTTTTCCTAGCATAATAGAGGCTGTCGGACTTTTTTATACTAATTACTGTGTGAGCCTCAGATGAACCCCCTTCAATTCACAGGGCTTTGTTAAGGGAGGAGCTGTCAATGTGTCTGCCCGTTTGCAGCTGTGCTGTGGCTTTAGCTTGCTTAACATTATGCTGCTTTTTAGACTTGACAGAAGGGATTTTTTTTTTCTTTTTTTTT
>VZRN01006264.1:418595-494405 GCA_013397935.1 Dasyornis broadbenti
TTTTTTTTTTTTTTTTTTTTTATTAAGGCAAAGCAGCCTTGTAGCGAAATGGTTTAAGCAGCTGCATTGTGGGGAAGCACAAAGAAGTTATTATTGTGTCTGTTTAGGGGGGTCGGATGGAGGGGGGAGATATTCGGCTGCTGTTGATGCCGATTGTTGACTTGCCATCTGCCAGATAGGGAGAAGAAAAAAATGACAGCTCCAGCAGGGTGTTCAAGAGGTTGTTTGGAGAGACGCATAAACATGTGCAGATGTCGAACTGAATAATGGCAAGAACTTGAGACGGTTTATGATGCTGCTGTTGTGTGTGCATATACAGAATGAATGTATGTGGAGATTTGGTTAGGAGGAGGGTACATATTAATTATCATTGTCCCCCACCGCCTCCTTTACTTCTGTTAATTAGTTCAGGAGTTTAATATCTTCCCTCCTTCCATTGTTTATTCCTAAAAAGAGCCTTTTCTTGTAGTAGGGAAGAAAACTTTTGATTTCTCCATGTGGTGAGTTAAAAAAAACAAAAAACCAAAACAACAACTTAACAAATTTGGTACTTGTGGAAGTAGAAAGAGTAATGCAGTTATTTCAGTCTCAGACGTTTGGGGGACAGGTGCTTCACAAGTTCTTATGTAGCTTTGTCTGTCTGCCGCAAGACTGGTGTGTTGCATACCCCTACTTCTGCATCCTGAGCTTTTCTTATGCAGAAAGTGCCAACTGGTGATTGTCTAGCATTATAAAGTATGCTAGGGGTTAGAATGAGATTAGCAACTAATTTGCTCTTTCGCTTGATCTTACTTTCAGTTCTTTCTCCGAAGGCAAGGAGCTGGTCAGGCATAACTTACATTTTCCTGTTTGACAGTTGCCCATAAAATGAATTTGGATCGCTCCATAGGAATATAGTTTTCTTTCGCTCACTAAAACCCTTTCTTATTTCCTGTTTAGTGCTTATGGTGAGTTTCCAGGATACCGTGAAAGAAATGTGAGAAAGGATACAAGCATAGAGGGAAATTAAGTTAGCCCAGAAAGGCTAAATGAAAGCACTGTTATACAGGGGGTTTCTCACTTTAAAGATACTTTAAAAATGGAAACTTTAAAATAATGAATTTCCTTCTCTAATATTACATGGCATTCAATATTCAGATATCTGTATTGTACTGAAAAATGGAAAATGAAACACTAGTTGAGGTGCATTGTGGATGTGGATTGCAGACACGTCTCTATGTTATCAGTATGTATCAGGGTTTTTCGGTCAGTCACAGCATGACTTAAATATTATTGGAATGAACCTAACCAGTGCTTCCTGCCAAGCCCTTGCCAAAACTGAAGGAACTCCTTTTTATTGTGTTTTCCATCTTAAATCTAATAAGCATCTGTAGGTCGTTGATAACAATAACTATTGATGGGAGCACTTGATGTGCCCTTCTGTCATCACTGTGTCAGAGTGGGAAATGTCAGTTTTGGATTATGTCAGTTTTAACTGAAAATTTAGGTGTGGCTGCCCCCTGTCCAAGTACTGATCGCTGCATCTGAGTCTACACAGAGGTCACCACCACTGCAAAGGAGATTTGCTTTTTGCCTATTAGTTGGGTTGTTGGTTCTTCTTCCCAGAATTGTGGTGTTTTATGTGTTCCATCACTGCTGGTGTGGAGCTCAGTTACTCTGGGTAGTGCTGCATGGCTGCATATCGTGAAGCATTTCATGCAGCCCAAGGGATCTCCTAATGTCTACAGCAGTAACGGGGTATTCCAGCTCAAGCACTTTGGGGGATGCTTGGGCTTATCTCACACTGATTCTTGGCAAATGGTGCAGGCTAAGGGACAGAGCGAAAAGGGTGACTTGGGTGATGTGCCTTGAGGAAGAAACGAGGGTGAATGGTGTTGGTGCTGCCTTTTTGGCACCTGGCAATGTTTGAGGCTAGGAGCACACCTAGTGACAAGCAGAAAGTTCAGAGGAGCTATTTTTAAATTATTGCAATGTGCCAGTTTTAAAAGTGAGACAGTTTGCTTTGTGAAAACATGCTAGCAAGTGTACCAGTTTTAAAGGGGGGAAAAGTCACATAATTTTTGACAACACGTGGATCTGTTAAAAAAACTCAGTTGAATGATAACACGATTGTCAAACTTACCGTTTTCTTTTGCAAAGAATGGAAAGTTCGAAATTTCTTGTGTAAACAAGTGTTAGCTGTTTTACAAAAGGCAGTAAGTATATAATGTTAAGATGTTTAATTCAACTTGGCTACATGTTAAAAGCATTTATATTTTAATTATCTGATTTAATATAGTTGTACCAAATACATGAATTGAAATTGTTGCTGCTGTAACTGACTGTCTTATTCACTGTATTTTATAGATTAGTATTTGTACACTTGTCCTACTCTTAATATATTTTCAATACCTGAAAAAGATCCTTTGGTCTGCTAGCACTTGATTAAATGCAGAAGAAAAGAAAGTAAAATTTTTTCTGTTATACAAAGTACCACTTGATGCTCATAGTGCTATATAAAAAATATATAAATATTTAAAAGTACTAAGAACATTAAGGTTTTAGCTATAAAAAAATATGTGAAACAATATTTAAAATGCTTTTTTGCATTTACCACAAATACAGCTCAACTTTATTAAAAAATAAAAAACTGCTCTGAAAAGCAGCTAAATAGTGTAGCATTTTTGGGCTTTTATGCTTATATTGCCTTGTGCAAGAAAGAAATTTAGAAAATGTGAGCAGGGTTCCTAAATATTTCCAGAATACAGAATAGTTGGTTTTCCATTCCTGAATAGCAGGCATGTTTAGAAAATACTGATCACCTTTGTTGCTCAGAGATGCTGATGCAATACAGGACTCTTTTATTGCAGACAGCATGTGCTAATAACAACTGCTATTTAATTTATTTATTGTTCTAATTCTTATCCTTCAAGAATGAAGGGGAAGTGAGAGTGATGTTGAAACTGGCAAGTTTTTCTTCCTGTTGGCTCAGAATGGGCATGGTAAAGGTCAATTCTCAATTTGTTGGGATGTCAGCTAACTCAGTATTTCTGGTATGATTTTTTTAAAAGGACAAAATTTCACACACATGAAAATGAACATTTATTTTCCATGCGATGCCAAGACACACCAGTAATTTTGAGTGGCTATTATAGAAGCCCAGTTTGAAAACTGCATTTCTCTGTGAATAATGGTATGTCTGTCTCTCTGTTATTGAATACTTCCCTCTAGATTTTTTGCATGTTTTAGAGAAAAGATTATTAATGCAACAGGAAAGCATTGAATAAATAGCAGCAGCTGAAGTGCTGCTGCATTTGTACAAGATAGGACAATGGCTCACTCCACGAGTCATAATGAAAAAGCTGTGGTGCCTGGGGACTTGAACCCTGGAACCCTGGAATATGTTTATATGTTGCATTCACAACCTGAGGGGAAGAAAACCCCACAGTAAGAGCAGGGAAAGTCTTTCCATTGGGGAGATTGGTCCTCCCCATCACTTTAGCTACAGAGGTGCGCCTGAAACCATGGAGGACCGCTCGGTTTCTTCTCCCTGCCTGCTGACTGCACCTCTGCTCGGAAGGAATCTGCCCTAGTAGCAGGAGCCCTTTACTTTGGTCACTACTTAGTACTGCTTCAGGAACAAAGAGTCTAGTGTTTGCCAGCTCTTCAGTGCATCTGGGCTGGCATGGAGGACAGAGGGTTGTCCCTGCTTTCCTCCCCCCTTGCTCAGCTGAGGCACTTCTAGAGCTCGTACCCGAGGCTGCTCGCTGCCTTCTGCAGAATGTTAACATCTGTGTGGTTTTCCCTGGTTTCTGGCCACGTACCTGTAAATAGCTGCACACAAATTGACCGGTCTTCTATCTGAGCTGGATCACTGTGATATCATTTACAATGAGAGGCGCTTGAACTTTCTCACCTAAACTTCCTAATTTGCAAGAAACTTAATGGAAACCTAGCTGTGGTGTAAGCCAGTGTAGCCACATGTAGCATGAAATGTTTCCTATTTCTCAGCTGGGACTGGAAAAATTCATTTGTCTAATGCAAGTACAGATGTGCTCAAAATGTCATTCAGCATTACTGGGAACTGTGGGAAAACAGTTAGTATAAATAAATAATCACTGTCTCGCAGTATAAGAGAGAATCAGAAAGTGGTAGTTCCAAATTCTGCTTTTCTTTGAACTGCTAGCAAATACTTATGAGAGGGCATCTAATAAAAATACCTTTTAAAACACTAAGGCACATTAGGAAAAATCACAGTTTCATTTAATTTTTTGTTATACAGTAAGACTTTGTAAAATACTTTGCATAATACATGATTACACACCTAAATTGAAGGGCATAAATTATGACGATAGGTATACTTTTCAGTTATTTTAAATATTTATTTTTTACATTAGCTTTGAACTGTGCTGCAAATTTCTTACAATGAAATTAAAAGTAAGTAAATATTCTAGCAGAAGTGCTTTGCATTTACTTAGTGTCTGCTGACTTAATCAAATAGTCTGCTGATGCTTCCAATCGTGTGTTAGGTAACACTGCCCTCAGAGGGCCAAGGTAAGGAAATTCAATCTCAAAACCACTGGCATTATTTCTGATAATTTTACTTGACCTGATATTAATTACAGTTGTCTCTTTTAAAGAGAAATTCCATATAGTTGTTTTATTTACTTTTATATAATGTTGCTTAATACTCTTAGATAAATTCCATTTTTTTCCCCCCTCTGTTTTTTAAATGTTATTGTAGGGAGCTCGATTTAACACAAAAGTGCCTTAAATAAAGAAAAAATAAAAGGGGAAGACAACGTTCGTGTATTATTTCTATTAAATCCATTTGACTAAATTGATGAAACAGACAAGAGGCAGAATTTTGGTGTATTCTCTTCTTTGAGGGTTTTTTTCCCTTTTTTTATTTCCCCCTTAAATCTCACTTATGTCTGTGTGGCAGCTGTTGCTTCTTTTAAGGAGGCAAGTTTTTGAACTCAGGTTTCTGTTGCTTATCAGCGCTGTATATTAAAGACATTTCCTTCACACCTCTGAAACCATTTACATATTGAAAAATGTAGATGTTTTGCAAAAGTGTTTTTTTTTAAATACATTTTTAAATAGTAAGATTAATTTCAAATTACTGATTAATTTTTCAATAATTGCTAAATTTCCATATGCTTAAGGATTACAAATGGTAAGACTAACAATAGCAACTGCTGAATCTGAGGTGAAATAAATGTTTGAAGAGAGAGTTTGAGTTGTGAGGTAAAGTAAAAAAAAAAAATTACAAACTTTTGAGTGATACATTTGTCTAACACAGATTTTTTTGACTACTCATATGATTTCTTAGAAAGCTCTCCTTTCTGAAGCTTCTCAACAGTACGAAAACTACCAACGTTGCATCACTGGAATAAACATATTTTGTGAAATATCCTGAATGCAGGTTTCTTGTTACTAGCTGTCAAAGGCAAAAAAAGAAAAATAATTAAGGCAGCAGTACAGAGGCAAATAAAGAGGCAGCCGCGAGGGTCACGTTCTAAACAAACCTTCATTAAGCATTCTTTGTTACTGTTGTTAGCCAGTGTATTATTAAATACAACGTTAATTAAAGAGTTGCATGTTACGAGGGTGCTTTTTGCATGAAGATCAGATTGAATTTTCGTGTGCTTCAAGAATATACTGCTGTCTTACTTGATCTTTTGGGTGTATTCTCTCAGTAGTTATTAAAAAAGCAGACCCCACAACATAAAATTTGTATTTTGTCTGTGTGTATGTATTTATTGTCTGTATGTATCAGCGAGATACATATTCTAGTGCCACTTTTCTCAGGTAGCTTAAAAAACTTTGCCTTGAATTAAAATGATGTAGGGATTACTTGGCTTTCTTTGCTGCAGTGGTTGCAATTAGAGGCCTCTTCTTACTGTCTAATAAACAGATCCTAAAAGAATGTGGGTTTCAACTTAGAAGAGTGTACATTTAATCAAAATAATAATTTAACTTACATTAACTCAGCAGGAAGCAGGGTGCAAACCGATTAATCCTCTATGGCAGATCCACTGCTTTTTTAAGTACTGCAGCTCCATTTTATTAAACTGTCAGGCTATCTTGTGGTTTGGTTAGCTTGCCTGGACTTTTCCTCTCTCATGGAATTACTTTTCACTTGAATTAATAAATTTCACATGTAAATTTCCTCTAGTTTGTTTGTGTTGAGGTATTAAAAAAACATACATTCCAAATACCTTTAAAATGATTTAATACTGGTAATACTGAGAAATACACCTTTTTTTTTTTTTTTTTTTAAATACAAGGCTGCTAAGTTAGAAGACGTGGAATTGTTTTTTTCTTTTCAAATACTCTGTTTTACTTTAGCATTTTTTTGTATGGAGGATTTCTTTCAAGGCAAATCAATAAGCACATGCATTAGGAAGTATGAACTAAAATGTTTTTCTGTCTTTAGGCAGATTATGTAAAAGGAATGCAGTTATAAGAGAGCACCTAGAGTGCATCTGGAGAGCCCTTAAACCACTTGAGCAGCTAAGTGAACTGTTCACTAATACCACTGTTTAGTCTTCAAAAGTGTTCACCCATTTGTTAATTAAATTACAAAATAAATATAAGGCAGATGATAAATATTCACATATAGGCCTTGGAAAGGAATTGGAATATTGCTATTTTCAAGACAAAGCCAGGGTTTGTATGTGTGTATGTATGTGTGTGGGTTTGCATAGATGTCTTGAAAAAGTAGTCTGACCATGATTCATGCTGGGAAACCACTTGGGAGAAACAATCTTCAAAGAAATATGTCTGTGAAAGAAACAGTGGATCCTTATGAAGCCACAGTGTTCTACAATTGCTTTTAAATTGCTTTTTCTGTGTCTCGCTATAGTTTGCAGAGCGAAGACAGAGGTACAGCTCTGCTCGTAGGTAAACTGGTACTTACCTGTCCTCTGATTAACTTTTGTTTTAAGCTGCTAACTCTTTTCAGAGGAGCTTGGCAGTGCTATTCTGCTCTTCTAATGGTTCTTCTCCAGGCATAAAATCAGCCGCATAACTCAGTAGATGATTTAAAATCTGTTCAGGTTTCTGATTAAGAGAATCTGTGTTTGGCTGCTACTGGGTACTCAATCTAAAGTGTTGTCCTAAGCGGTGAAGAGGGAGTAATTGATCAGAGAAGTGTGTGCTGGGTCTGTAAGGCCACCTGTTAGAATGGTCTCCTTTTCGAACAGGTTTCATTCTGGAGAGTGTATGTAAGCAAACAAAGGCTGCTGTTCTTTCCTGAGTGACTATTAAGTGTCCTTACCCTATCAGCCCTGATTCTTAGAGCAGAGTCTGCTTATCTCCCTCTGCAGTTTATTTCTTGCAGAAGGGAGGACTCTCTTTGAAACCTGAGCCCTTGGATGGCTGACCTGCTTTAGGCGTGTTGGTATTGTCTCCATGCTGTCCTTGAATTCTTCAGTAAGTTTAGGTGCCTGCCTTCTAGATAAAACTGAGATCTTGATAGCTTGCAAACCCAGTAACAGGCACTTTCTCTCCTAATAGTCACTTACTCTTACAATGAAATGAGATAGAATTTATTAGAAAAATACAGAAGATTCTCTTTATCATCTCTTTAAGAAAGCAACTAAGATGCTAATATTTTTAAAACTTATATTGGATGATCTGATATGTAAGGTTTTGCTTTGGCTTCAACTTTTGAGTCCATGCAGATTTCAGCAATTTTGTTGCAGGGCATACTTAAAATATTTTTAAAATATGAGTCATGCCTTTACTTAAGCTTATGATTATTTCATTTTCAAGTATTCAGCAAACTTAATTTATTGCTTTTCATGTAATGCTGATACGGTTTTTCATTGTTGTTGGTATTAAAGTTACACATTTGTTTTCCCATACTGCACTTGTGTTTCTTCTTCAGCTTACAAAGTATCTCATACCTGTTTGTTTTGGTTTGGTTTTTATTACATGCTTTCATGTAGCTGGGATTTCCTACTGTGAAATGAGCTCTGACTGGCTGTATCAGTAGGGATGTTCCCAGCCAAACTAGAACGGGAGGCCTGAGACAAAGCTCTGCGTCAATGCAAATGTGACTGGCGCCCTATCTGCTCTATTCATTCAGTGATCAAATTAAGTCACACTTGGACTTTTTCAGTTCTTTCTACCCGTGTGAAAATGTCTATATAACAAAGTCAAGCAAGTACTCTGCTATCTAGAAGCAGGACTGAGTATGAAGAGATTTGCCTGAATAGCCCAGTGTTAATTTTTCTGCTCTTTTCTCTTCCCCATCTCCTATTCCCCACTGTCCTTCTCTGCTTAAATACATGTTGAAAATTAGACATGTTAGTGGCTGCAGTTGGATTTGTTAAGCCATGGGTATTGTAAAAATCCTTACAAACTGTGCTCAAGTTCATCAAGGCCATATCAGCAATTCCCATGTTTACCTTCAGTGACAATTAGTTGATTGCTGTGATGGAAAGGTGAAGGTGCAATTAATGAATTTTTGGATTACACTTTAATGAAGTAACCTCCATGTTAGATGGATGTAAACATCCTTCTGACTTCTCAATGGCCTAAAAGTTACATACCTACAGCTAACACCGTGCTGAGGTGGTAACGGGAGCTGCCGGGCTGGGACTTAGCCTGGGACCAGCACAGCTCCTGGGGTGGCTCATTCTGAGCATTTCACAAGTGGTTAGAAGTCCTAGGTTCCTTGTTGGAAATATACTGCATTGTTAACACATGTTTTTTCTGAAAATGTTCACTTGTATTATGATGAAACAGTGACTTTATTTAAAGCTTTAGTAATACTCATTATTTACTCTGCAGAATTTACAGAACTCAAAGATGAGGAAAGTTGGGCAAATCTAAAGTAACCTGTACTTAACTGAGTAATTCCACTCTAAAAATGAAATTGTTGCTGAGATTTTGGTGTGGCAGTGTAAAGTATAATAGTACTTTAAAGAAGTTTTCACACTTAATAGCAAATAAGTGGCATTAAATAAGGAGTTATGTCTTGGCTGATGTGATGCTTCTGATCTTAAATTCCTCATAGATTGCAGAATCTTTTGCTCAGCCTGGGGTAGGGGGAAGGTGACTTGGTAGGTTTATTGGTGGACTTACCTCTTGGAAGATATTGGCATCTACTTCTAGTTTTTTATTCTTTTTGCTTTCAATTATTTTTTTTTAAGTGTATTTCGTGTAGGTTTTTCCATTCCCCCGAATTTCCTTGTATTTGCTTAGTGTATGTTTTGAGGAAATTAATGACTTCGGTTTGACTCAGCGGGGTAAGTGTTCTACCTTGTTGTAGGGTAGATTTCATTTGGTTATTAGAAGTCAAGCTGTAGGGTTTATTTTTTTTCCTGAAAAGAAGTTTGAATTGTTTATGGGGTAAACATGTAGGATATTTGAAAACTATAGTATGATAAAATTCAGAATTATACGATGTTAGTATACCATACTTGTACCTTCTTATTCCAGAGGCATCATTGTACAGTCCAGGCTTAACATTGCAATTCAATTTTCCCTTCTTTGGGAGGGAGTTAAGGTTTGCTCTGTAAATTGAAAACATTTGAAAAGGTTTTGGTATAATTAATGTTAGATGCTGATAATATGATGCTGGTTCTTAGTATTCAAGTTTGGGGGTTTTTTTACAGTGCTAATGAACTATTTTTTTTTAATCTCCTTTAGGAGAATATATAAAAAACTGGCGGCCAAGATACTTCCTGCTAAAGACAGATGGCTCTTTCATAGGCTATAAGGAGAAGCCCCAGGATGTGGATCTGCCATATCCACTCAACAACTTTTCAGTGGCAAGTATGTATTTCCCGCATTTATTATTCTCTCAGTGTATTGACAGATTATCTGCTACATATTGCTTTGCGTATAGTTCAGAATTTATTGGTAACACTGCAAGTTTAATGCCGTGTGCCGTACTAATGCATCACTAGTCTTACATCCAGCTCTACAAGATATATTTACAGTAGCATGGAAGAACCATGCGTTGGTTTTTTGGATGGTTTTTGGAAGTCTTAAGTTCTCATTTTTTGTGTGTGTGTGTCTGAAGTGTCTGTAAATAAGAATGACATCTGACAAATGCTTGGTATAAGAAGAAAATTCCTGGAAAGATTACCTTTATTCAGATCGTTGACCTCTTCTCTCTTTTTCAGTAGTATCTCGGAATTCACTTGAAAACTCAAATTAATTAGAAAATTATCTAGACTGTCAAATGACACAAAATCACGCTAAGTTATTTTTCTCTTGGATAATCAGGTAATCAGCTCTCCAGCCTGGTTAATGAGTAATTTCAAGCAATCAGACAATTTGCATATATTAACAAAGCTACAAAGTGTGTATCTGTTGGATAAAGTGAAGATAACGTGTTTTCCAAGAATGTTTCTAAAAGGCAAATTTGTAGAGAATGAACAGAAATGAAAGGATTTGAGGAGCAAAAAGGGGGAAAAAAATCTCTCTGAGTTGCAGGTACTACAGCTAGAAATTTTCAGAGGAACACTAGAAAATTTACCCAATCTCTTTCAAAATTGTATTAGTGTACTGCAATACAATAAGAGGCAGTGTTTAGTTTTATAGAGGAGTATAGGAGCCACAAGAGTATTTGTACTTAGGGAAAGGGTTCCCTTCATCTTCATCTTCATCTTCATTGCTGAAGATGGAACAAATGCTACTGAATTTTTCTGTTTTCCTGAAAAAAATTTTTCTTGAGACTCACTCAACTTTTGTGTATACAAAGTAATTTATATATTTTATTTGGTAAGAAAATGCTCCAAGCCCATGTCTCATCTCACAGCCAGAAGAGGAACCCTTCGCATGCTTTGATTGCATTAGAAAGTTTATATTGATTATGCAAACCCTCTAATAGTATTAGAGGCTCATTTTGCCTTGTTGCTATTCAGCATAAAAGCAGTGATGTCTAAATTGTTCATTTGAGTAGGAATTGACTAAATCATAGGCTGTTATTCCTTAGTTATTGCTCTGCATATTCTAACTACTCTTTTTTGGCAGGTAGTATTTTTCTAGATACTTTCCGCCAGTTTGCAGCAAAGACCATTTCTAGAAATACAGTGGGTTTTTTATCCTGCTTTACCATTTTGTTCATTGCATATTCTGTCTTCTCTTGCTGCATCAACTAGAAGGGTGATCCAAATGGTAGTTCTGCTAAGCAAATAAATACATAATTAGCAATTAATTCCAGCGTGTTGATACTGGTTTTTTGTTGGGTTTTTTTTGGTTCCCAGATGTTATGTTATGTTATGTAATTCTGATATTAGAATGCTGTCCCTGAACTTTGTCTTGATGGAAATGGAAAGATTTCACATTGTTTTCCAAAATGACACCGTCACCACCCCCACCGCCCCCCACGAAAAAAAGGAAAAAATCCTTTCTGCAACTAGAAAATCCTATCGATCTGGTTTTTAGGCTGTGTAAGCTAAAGAAACAAACAGGCAATATTAATTGAAAAAATACAGTTTTGATGAGCAAGATGCCTTTTTCTGTTTTTCTGACAGGAAAAGGAGTAATTTTATCAGAAATGCTGGCTGATCGGTGCAAGAATAGAGAGATGTATCACTCACCAAAAGAATCTCATGAAATTAAGTGGAGTGCCTGTGTAAAATTCACAGGATGAAAAGCAAACCAGGATGGTATTACACTCTAAATTGCAAGGGACTGTAAGTTTTTTATCAGCTATTTTATCTGTCTGAAGATGAGATCATCAGTAGGGCAAACAAACAAACAAAATTGCTATATGAATGAATCACATCTCATGGGAAGTACCTGGTAAATGTCAAGAACTGGTCTCACGGCCTCTGATCCAAGAGTTCCTGAGCTGCTGCAGTAGGTTTGTGGCCACAAGCAGCGCAACATATTTTTCCTATAATAGTGAAGTACGTTTTTCATAAATTACTAGCCAGGCAGATGGGGTGTGAGATCACTGTTAATACCATCTTGATTAGGTTGGCAGGGACTTAAAGATATGTCTTTACAGTCCTATCTTCATGTAATCTTTGTAGCTATCTGTAAAGTGAGAGTGTGGTCTCAGTCTACTTTTTGCTCTCCAAATGATAGACATCTTTGGCTCTTGCTTGCAATTTGTTATTTAAGCAGAAAAGGCCAAGACTGTGGTATTATTTTTGTAGTACTACTGGAGGTAAACACCGGAAAGTTTACACAGTTCTACTTCGTATGATACTTGTTCTGTAGTTTAAAACTTCTATGAGCAGCTCTGTGAAGCTAGTTACTTCCATCATATAGATATTTTCCTACCAGTGTCCCCTGCCTTCCACTCCTATGACATCAGCTTTATTTTGCAAAAGTAAAACTCTTTCCTAGGCATAGTATCATCTCCCCTAGTGTGGCTCCCTCATTCCTTCCAAGATAGTTTTAAAGTTCCACACCTGAGCATTTCCCTTTCCCTGGTCTTATGCCATCTGCGAACTCCATCAGGAATGACAAGAAGGCTGGAGAGAATGTAGTTATTTTACATACTGTTAAAAGAGCTTCCAGTGACAAAAATGTCTTTGCTAATAGAACCTTTCTCATTGTGGGATGTTTTGGCGTAGAATGGAGTGTTCAGAGGCCATCCCTATTCCTTGCGGTGTTCTGGGAGGAAATCTGGGGGGAAGGCATTTGGAAGTGTGTGTGTAAACAGGTAGACTTTTTACTTAGAGAGGGAGAGACTGAGGCAGCACACATGTGCTTCAGTGCATTGCCAGCCACCCTAAATGCAGGGGAACCATGTGGGCATGAAATGGAGATGAGGGATCTGTCTTCCTTGGAGCACTGAAGATGAAGCAGAGTTGAGTGAAGGCTGTGACAGAGTGGGACTGGGTGGAGCTGAGCCCTAGGGAAGGACACAGGCTGGCTTCAGGTGTCCTGAATGGACTTTACCCCTTTGTGGCCAATACTCTCCCAACTTTGGGTGCATGTGGAAGGCAGCAATGGGCACCTTGCACTGCATCTTGGAGCTGCTGCAAGGTTGCAGGGTGAACAATCAGCCAGATCTGGTCACACTGAATAGTGTGTAGGAATCACTGGTTGCTCTCCTGTGGTGCCAGCTTGTTTTACACCTAACAGAACCACCTTCTTTTAAATGGGAGTTGTGAGAGCCGTGTGTTTGAAGTAGGCTGTTAGTCCCTTACTGCTCATGCCCTGACACTGAGACTCACAAAAAGCTCTGCTGTGGTATCTTACCGTACACTTGAAGATAAATGAGGGCGGTGTAATTACATGGGTGGGAAGTTCATTGTGAAAACTTAAAACTGGGTGATACTGGTTTTCAGGGGTAAATTCAGAGGTGTGAGCTTACTAGAATTGTCTGGTTCAACATCAGTTCAGCTCTTTTCAGGTAGAGAGGAGCAGTTACAAGTAATCAAACTGCTGTAGCTTGTACAGATACTCTTGATTGACTGAGTCACAGTAACTGAGTGGGTGTGCATTCCTAGCCCACTTCAACTGCGAAATAAAATATGTTAATTTAAATTGCTTTTGCTTAGGCATTTATGCAGTCAGAACCAGTTTAAAAATAATTTTGGATTCAATTGGTATGACTTCTCTGTACAGGCAAAGGCCTGATAAAAATGTCCTGTTTTTTAAAACTCCATTATGCTTCTTTGACACCAAAACTAATACTCTGGGAAACAGGATGTATTTCCTCCTTGACTCCCCCACCCCCTCAAAAAACCCCAACATGGCCTCATAACTCTGTTTTTGACTGGTCCACTGTTATGTAAGTGGAATAAATGCTGCTTTGTGTAAACCACTTTCGTCTTTGATTGTCATCATTATTTGGGAAAGCAGAGTGGGGAAGAATTCTGCTTCAGTTCTACTTCAGGAAGATTTGTGACTTCACTGATTTAAAAAACCCAACTTTTCACATGTGCAATGAGATTGTAGGTAATCACACAGCACATTTGGGATGAAGTATCTCTAAGAATTGGCCCTTTGCCTTCATTTTGATCTTTACATGGGGAATAATTGGGAAGAGCTGTATCCCTTCACAGTATCCTTTGAGCTTTGGCCAAAAATGATGTCACCTGGAACTTTTTTCCTATCTTGAAAGATAGTGCTTTCTAAGCATTCTGGTAGAGTTACCCTTTTTCTTGTCTTTAAAAAGAAAAAGCAATTTTAGTGATTATGAGAAGGTAACCTTTTATAAACTTTATTTTTACTTTTGTTTTCTCTGCAGAAGTGATTATCAATGAACCTTGGCTATTCTAAGTGGATAATCTGTGCCACTTTTTACCAGTATTTTTCGGTGGGCCAGAGACAAGATTTTATTATTTTCGGATTTAAAAATCTTAAAACAGGAAAATGGAAAGGTTTCAGGGGAATGATATTAAGCTTATAAAGAATTCTGAAGACCATTTCTTTACTACCTTTTCTTTAAAGAAATTGGTAGGAAAATATATATGTCTATTTTAAGTGAGATTAATTTATATATCAAAATACTTTGGTGTTAGACATGACCTTATGTGCAACTCCAAAAATAATTTTTCAATGCAATTTAAATCCATTTAAAAAAAATTGTTACAATACTGGATTACACGAACCCAGAGATAAGATATAACTGTATTTATAATTACAGTGTGAATTTGATTCCAAAGTATTAGTAGTAAAAATGAATAAGTAATGTTCATTCAATATTGAAAATACTTGTGGAGAGAAAAAGTCAATGTATGTGTCATATACTGCATTTGTAAATATATCTATGGAAATTCAAATTCCAATCTAATGTGTATAGGAAATATTTCTGCCTGTGTTGGATGGAGAATGTTTGGGAGGCTTTAAAAGTGCTTTATGAATGGTTTCTAGGTGCTGTAGAGGGTATTCTGCACCTTGACTTAGAAGTTTATAGCCAGGCCTGAAAGATTTTATGCTGGTGTGATATACCCATTTGCTTAAATAAAACTGGGGTGTTTGCAAGAGAAGGATGCATAATTTTACTGTCTTCCATGAAAACAAAGTAAAGCCCAGGCAAAACCCATGCAAAAATCTCCTATTTCCATTTTCCCTCTTTGCATGAAGGGGCAAATGGCAAACTAATTGTAATGACAGGAAGACATGGATGCTACTTTGGTACTTCTTGAAGTATTGGAATTAAAAGACTTTGCAGCATGATAAAGTTAGATCTTTTACAGCTTCAAGGAATATAATAAAGGGTGGGGGTTTTTGTGATTTATGTTGTTATATTACCAAAGCACATATAAGTACTTGCCATGAGCCAAGCCCCACAGAAGTGGGATTTTTACCCGTACAGAACAAAAAGTCAGTCCCTGCTCCAAAATACTAAAATTCCAAATATAAAACAAGTGACAGCAGATGGATGCAAACAGATGGGGGGAGTATGAGAAAACAATGAGACAGTATTAGCCTGTAGTACAGGCAGTGGTCTCAGCACACCAACAACTAATCCATTGTCAAGGTTAGATTTTTTACTCTCATCTCCTTTCTTGTCTTCCTTCCTCCTTCCCTCCCTCCTGTTTCTTAAGGCATGGTAAAGGAGAGTTTTAAGGAGGATTTAAAAGAGGACTAGTGTGACAAACAGAGAAATTAGAAATGCTTTAGAAAACTGGTGATGAAATTGTAACAGTAACGGGATGGGTGGAATTTTGATACTGAGTAAAGAATGATAACAAACATGAGAGTAGGTTGCGGGTACAGACTGTGTTGAAAAGCTACTTGTATTTGATGTGATAGAGCTGGGTAAGAAATGGGGGATGCCAAGAAAAGAGTGATGTGATCAAGGGGACAATGGACAAAAATTATCTGTTATGAACAGTTTTGGGAATAGCATTTTTAGGATAAACCTGTATTTGTTTGGATCAAAGAAGAAATATGAAATTGTTCACATGAATCTCTGTGTGACCAAACTTAATTTTAGGATGATACTCCTCAGAGATAAGATGTAGTAAGAAGGAAGAAATCCTTTTGGAAAACCTCAGAAAGATTTCCCATAGGGAGTGGGTAAACAAGTGGGAGAATCAAAAGGGGACGAAGCTAAGGGTGTGTGTGTGGGTACACACGTATGTTTGTTCCTATATTTAAAATTAATGGACTTTCATGTGTATATGAGCAAAAGTATGTATCTGTCTCTGTGTTATGAAAATGATGTATTAGTTCTGCTAGTTGTCTACTACTTGTCTAATGAAAAAGGTCATCAGGGAAGTGTGAATTTGGAGTGCAGAGTAGCAACAACAGAAAAAGATACATGTAAGCAGTGTGTTCATTACATTTTTATATGAGAAAGAAAAATTAGATTAGCAATTAAATAGGCAAAGGTTGGGACAAAAATGTTTATCTTGTGAAAGAAAGACCAAGGGAAGAATGAGAAATCAAGGTTAAATTATAGTGCAAATAGATACACAGAGAGATATAGATCTGTATATAGACAACACTCTCTCTATATGTTTAAAAGTGCATACATTCTAACCAATGCAAGCAGTGGCTTGATATTATTTTTTTTTGTATCATTTGATAATCACAGGAAGTTATCCTCTGTGCTAAAACTCAGTCTGTATTAGAAATAATTTCTCAGATATGCAACCTTCTGTTCATTTTTTAGTACAATTTTTTATGGCTGCTTGTATGTTTAGTATTCTTGTCTAGCCATATCAACACATTCTGCTAAAGTTGAAACCTTTCATATATGAAATAATAAAATGGTATTAGTGTTCTTTCTATTTTTTTTTCAAGCTGAATGACTGCATTTAGGAAAAGAATGCTGGTGATTATACAGTTAAAGTTATAGAAATCAAACTTTAAACTTTTTAATAAAATCTGAACAGATGATCTGCGCTTTTTTTTTGCTTTTTTTTTTTTTTTTTGGAACTGGCAGGTTTCAGGCCCTCTAATTGGCTTCCCAGCTTTGCAGAGTAATTACAGCTTCAAGCAAACTTTGTCATCTGTGGTTCAGAATGGTGTAAAGTAAACAGAACGTTTTGAAATACAGTTTGTAGTTAGAGTTGCTCAGGAGAGTTTAACTAGCATAACTACTTAATTTAGACAGTAGCAGTTATTTGAAAAAGCGCCTAACATTTTAGAATTGTCAGCTAGGTTGTAGATATGGAAATAAAAGTTAACCTCTGGTATGTACCTGACTGTTTTGTTTTGTTTTTTAAAAGGAGAATTTCAATAATTGAGAAACATTCATTACATTTTTTGTACTGTTTTAATTTAATTTTTTTCCATTTTTTGTATACATCTGAAAATGGCCAAAGGTGTGATATGCACTTGTTGGAACAGAGTTGTCCTTCTCTTGTTACTGTTTTTGTATTTTGCTGCTTTGAACAAGTGTTCTCCCCCAAGGTTTTTCCTCCCCTCTAATATTAAAAGAAAAATTCTCATGACTGATGTTTCATCCCAGAAAGGCAGAATGCTTTAGGAATAAAATGTGTAATTCCAAGTTGTAGATGGCTAGCATACAAGAACACAAAGTTGAGTCTGTCTGTTTACTGGCTTACTCATCTTTTTGAATGATAATTTAGACTTCCAACTGTTTTGAGTTGAGATTCAGTCCTTTAATTACATATGTTTATGTATAGTAGCAAACTTGAAGACATTATGGTAGAATGTTCTCTACTCTTGGTAATGACCCAACTATCACTCGAGCATTCGGAGCCAGCTCTCAGTAGCCAGTTTCACTCTTTCTTCTGTGCTTTTGTATTTTCCAAACTATTCACTCTGTCTGAAACTACTATCGTTTTTCCACTAATTAGTAGAAAAATATTTTGGTAATTAGCAGTAACTGTGTATTACAGCACTTATTCATCTTAATAGATTTTTTCCCCCTAGTAGTAGGTGAAAGATATTCACAGAGAAGTTTTTATCAAATGTTGCAGTCATGGCGGGAATACTGTTTTTCCCATACATTTGTGTACAGCAGCACATGAAACGTGGGGCTAGTAAATACAGCAGACTTCAGTTATTTTTAGCTACTTGAGAGGAATGGGTAGTACACCTCTTTTGGGAATACACTGGTCCTCCAATTCTTTCTGAAACTCTTTTTCTTCGTAAGGGACAGATATGAATGTATTCAATTTGAACCTTCCACAAGGAAATCAAATCTTTAGCCACTTGTAACAGAATATTACCAAAGCTAATTAAGTTTTGTTAGATTTTATTTTTCAATAATATCCTCCAGTGATGCTGAAATGGCATTTTTGGGGGTTATTTGTTTGGAGGTTTTTTTATGTTTTCCATACAATTTTCAATTCTTAAGGTATTTTTTATGACATTTAATTATTTAGTTAATAATCTGTAATGAAAACTCAGAATAAATGCTCTTATGTAGCTACAAAGCTTAGAGTATTCAGCCATATGTTTTGTTCTTGCTAATAATGTGCATAATCACTTCGAGGACTGGCTGAAAAAAATAATATAAGTAGTATATTAGATACAGATGTACATGATGTACATACCAATGTATATATTTATTATACTGTATATAGTATATTACATATATATGTAGATAAAGACCATATTATAGATAGCATTTGGACATAGGCAGGTGTAATTCTATTAGTTCCATTTTTTTCATACTTGAGTCGGAAAACTTAAATAATGCCATTTAAATGTATGCATATTTGTATATACTTGCAAAGACAAATGCTGAAATTCATAATCTTCAGTTCCATCACACGCACTGGAGAGATTGTGCTTTTTGATTGGTACAGATTTTTTTGCGCATTTGTCTCTGTATCTTTTTTCCTTCAGATTGTCCTAACACAGTCACCTCACGTTTCTCCCTGGCAGCTTTTTTTCACCTTCCTTTCTTCCTCTAAACTAGCTTCTCTAGTTTAGCTGTACGCTTGCTATCCCCATGCTTTTCTTTCTCACATAGGTTCCAGCCTTTTTACTGTCTTATTTCCACTTTTCTCCCTTTATTCCCTAGTCTTTTGTTCCTAACAGCTCTCCTGTAAATAACTTGCTGTATGCCATCTTTCTACATTGGATTTTGTCTCAATGAGGTAGTTTCTTTTTCATACTGTCTGAGGAAGAGGATAAGGCATTATGAATATAAGTGAAATGCTTTCAAGTTGGCATGTGTAGAGGCAGGAGATAGCTGTAGCCTCTGGATTATACTCAATGCATAGATTTTCAATGATCTTATGCTTTAGTAATTGTTATTGTAATTTTTTACCCTCCTCCCACTGCACTCTTATCCCTCCCACATGTAGTGTGGCCAGATGCCTTACATTTTCACAGGAATACTAAAAGGATATCAAAGGTCTTGATTTGCCAAGTTTTAAGTCTCATCTCCAAAAAGCAGCATTTTCCAGCAGTGCGCAGCTTTAGGCAGACACCCAGTAAAGAAAATTTCAGCCTACATGATTGAAGTGTGATAGGATTAAAGAAGAGAGGATGGTTTTGTCAGGAGTAAGATGAGAGAATCTTAGAGCAGACAGTGCTTCTAGTCTCTTCTGTTAAGAAGGTAGACAGACACATTCCATAGAACTACAGCCGAAGAAGTTAAAAGATATAGCCTGTTAACCCTACCTTCACTGTCACTGTGATCATAGTTGGACTTCAACCATGCCCCTGAAGGTGGGGGTTTCTTTAGGGTACCCTGGTTTGGTACCCTAAGCAGCTCTATTTCATCGTGCTTCTGTCTTCCTTGTTTCTCTTACAGCTTTTGTGTTAAATTCCCTCTTCCTGTGTCCATCCTGCTGTAGCTCTTTCTTCTACGTCTTGAGGGTGGTTCTCATTCCATCCAAGACCTAACAGAGTGCGTGTAAGCAACGAGGGTGAACTACTGTGTCTCCTTTTTAATGAAATTATTGTTAAATGGAATGTCATCTCCTTGACAAGTGAACAGTCTGGCTTACATAACAATTTATAGATGTATGGTGAACATATAAGCTTGCTCATCAAGGAATACATATCTGCATAGGACAATATTTACTCCTCTTTTGTTTCTTTTACCTGTGTCTGTCAAGCTTCTGAGGTGTTCTGCTAAGCTGTAGAAAAGAATACTGTCGATAGACATACCCACTTCCACTCTTCTTTATTTTTTAAAATAAAAAAATCACAGTAGATGATAGTTGAGGTTTCAGGATCCTGAATTTGTGAAGAGAAAATATGTCAAGCCAAAATAATTTATTTTTGTGAAAGAAAAGCATGCCTTGTTAAGTGGAACACGTCATATGACTTTTGTAAAGCACTGGCATTAACTGGAATAAAGAATAGTAAGCTACATAAGTAAAAGGTATGGGTCAACTGGTAGGTGGTAGCTATATCAAAAAAGAAGTTACAGCAGATTGTAGGTGAACAGGAATTCAGTTGCCATATCATTATTGATTGATTTATGAACCTGATGAATCATTTTAGATCACACACACACATTTGATCTGGATCAGTTTTGAACAAGTCATAATATTCCAGACATGAGATGTGATAGTTTGTGTCTACTTTGTGCTAGCTGCAGGAAAACAAGTAACGCTTTTGACAGAGTAACCTCAGCTTCTCAAAAATGTTTAAATATATTTGCATGAATAAGGAGTCCTAGTTGGTCAGAATTTTGCAACTGTACTGTTTAGTGCAGTATCCTGCATTGCAGAAGTAACACACCGTGTCATTGAACCATTGCCTGAATCGCCAGTGGTGTGGTCTTGCAACAGAGCAGTAATAGGTGGTCTGTAATAGGTCTAGAATTGTGGAACAAGGAGGATCTTGGATCTGAAAGCACAGCTGGTGAGGGCAGATCAATTGAACTGACTTAGAGAATATTGAAGAGAGATAAAACAGTGTTAAAATGTCTAAAAGGGACAGCTGCTGAAAAGATAAAGTAATTTAATCAAAAGAACAAGAAACAGTATGCTGAAATTATGGGAATAGTTGCATTAAATCCTAAGAAAAATCTTGCAGCCACAGAAATAATTAACTTCATTACAGTTGGATGGAATAGTTTGCTTGCAGGGATTTTGAAATTAGTACTTTTTGGGGATTTTAGAAAGAGTGCAGAGGAATACTTACGAGAAATAGCATAGGTAGACCTGATTCTGCCCTAGGGCACAAACAAAATTAGATGATTTCCTGGGGCAGCCCCACTGGTGTGTGTGGGATTGTTCTATATTTAATAATCAGACTAATTTCAACATCTGAATTTTTGTAGTTAGGGTATTTTACAATAAATCTAATCCTGAAGTGACAGTACCATCAGTAGTTGTGACATGGTTACCATTGGAGGGAAAATGTCATATTCCTCCTGCTGGGTACAGATGGAAAAATATGCCAGTGGCTACTGCTGTTTCCTTGGCATGCTATAACAATCGAGGACCTAATACTCTTCTTGCCCTCATCACACAGGCTGAGTTAACAAATGGAGATGGCACTCTTTACATGGACAACAATACAATCAATTCCTCTGACTGCTTTCTTCACCTTATGATTATTAACTGCTCCCGTTTGTTCAAGCCCGTGGCTATATTGCTATTCTGTATTTCCTTATGTGTGCTGGATATATCCTGCATGGGGGTACATAAGCTGAATGTATCTCATCTAAATAATTTTTTTTGCTCTTCACCCATTAACTGACAACGTATAAAATAAGCAATGTCATGTATTTCTCTAGAATGTCAGCTGATGAAAACAGAGCGACCAAAGCCAAACACATTCATTATCAGATGTCTTCAGTGGACCACTGTCATAGAGAGGACATTCCACGTAGACACTCCAGAGGAACGGTGAGGCTTTTATTCTTTCTTTTCGTGATCCTTGCACAGAAGCCTCAGCAGAGTCTCTGCGGAGCCTGCACAGCAATCAGCACTTGGAACTGTGACATTCTGAGCACATGTGAGCAGTTAGTTAAAGCTTTTTAAGTTAGTTTCTGTAAAATATTATCTGAGCTCATAACTAGTGTAAGAGTTGCCTGCGAGTAGGTGGGATGAGTGTGTTCAAATAAGCCAAAACTATGTCATGATATGTCTCTGAAGTGTTAAATTTTGAACATCCAAAGCCTGGATTGAAATATTTCCAGCCTCGCTGTCTTACTCCTCCTAATGTGTTCCTTTCTTTTGGCATAGAAAGCAGCATGCTTATTATAATTTATTTTATGTTGGCTTATTAGTTTTTCTTGTTTCGGTAAACACTCACAAACTCCTAAGAATTAACTTTTTTAATGCACCAAAAACTTTTTTGATGCAGGTAGGAGATATGGGATGATGCACTTAAATTTTCTATACTCTGTCTATGATTAGATGCACTGAATCTTCCCACTGGGGACATCTGTCCTATTGAGACTGGTACTATGATCTGGCTATTATTGTTTGTATCAGGAAATAACCAACAACTTCGCTTTTTCTGTTGTTTCAATTAGAGGTTTTTTTCTTCTGCCTTGGTACTGTGTCTCCACCCTATCTTTCTTCTGTGCAGGGTAGTACCTCCCACTGCATTCAGTAATAAATACCACGATAATATCCTGTATCCCATGCTGGCTAAGAAAAGGGAGCAGTTACTGTGCTTTCATGTGGGGCTATGGCCTGCGCAAGGGCTGCCTGGTCTGTCTGTGCTGCTCAGCTGGCCCTGCTTGTCCCTCCGCAGAAACTGTCACCTGGACCTGCCCCTCAGTGCAAACACAGCTTTTTAGGATGCTTGTAGGAATTTAGTTATCTTTGAGGGCCTTTTTTGAGGGGCATTTGAGAAAAAGCCTGTAAGCTGAGTTTTAAGAGGAGACTGACAAAGAGTTGAGCATATGATATGGTTTAATAAGTCTTATTTTTTTGCTGTGAGACTGTCTTGAAGGGAGGGGGAATATCAAAAAGTCTCTTAAAATAGCAAGTTATTATGAGATAGTATTGCATAAGAGATGGCATCCTATGCTCTCCAGGTGTATTATACCTGGAACAAGTATTTTCAAGTTTCCACTAGTAAAGTACTTACAGAATCAGAAACTGCTAGTTCTTGAAATTACCCATATAGTGATCCTTTCTGGTCAACTTCACCACCTTCAACAAAATGCAGAATTTGGAAGGAAATTGAAGTGATTAGTTAATGAATCTTCTGCTGTGTAACATGAGAATTGAATGTTGAAGCAATGTAGCATTGTGCAAAACCTTATAAACTATGTAATGTATTTTGTGAGTTTCTAATAGAGATGTTGGCTTGTTCATGATAGGGAAGAATGGACAGAAGCAATCCAGGCTGTAGCAGACAGACTTCAGAGACAAGAGGAGGAGAGGATGAACTGTAGTCCAACTTCTCAGATAGACAATATAGGAGAAGAAGAGATGGATGCTTCCACAACCCATCATAAAAGAAAGGTAATGATCTTAAAAATAACTGACAGGGTTCATATGTCAATAACATATTTGTAGAATGGTCTGTTTGGATAAAGCATTATGCAAGGAAATGTATTCCTATATAAATTTCAGTGTATTGTAGGCATCAAAGTAGTTATTTGTTTTCTTTCAATAAAGCTGAACTGCTCTAGTTTTATTTATTTGTTATGCTATCTGATACAGCACTTCTGAAAAACAGTTTGCCCACTCAGGCACATGCTAACATTCTGCTTATTATTTGACTATTATTTCATCCTTTTGTTTGTTTACTGTTTTAGAAGGATGGTCATAAAATATTTTCTTTGGACAAGTACATTTGCCCCTTTTCTCATGCAAATAATACCCAGTACAAATTAGGTAATTTGCATGAGAATAGCTAGCAGGATTTGGCTTTTAATGACCTTGTTTTTTGCTAACTTGGGAAATACCTTTGCTTTAGTTTTCAGTGAAATAAGAGAAAACAGCATTTTATTTTTCTTCAGTCCTTTACAGCTTTTGGTGTAATCACGAACACGTGCATTGTTGACTATAACATACTTGTGGTTCTATCTCCAGAGTCAGCAGGTTAAACACACAACTAAGAGTGTGTCTCAAAGATCTGATGCCACTGGAAAGTTTGCTTATGTTGTCTCCACTTTGTTGTGTATGGACTACTCTTAAAGAATGGGGCATTCAGACGGATGTCTCCCATTCACTATACAGAGTTGACATCACTCAAGAAATGCACTGAAATTGCATGAAAAGTAATAACCAGTTTCCTTAGGACTGGCTTCACTTTTTCTAGCTAGAAGTGAAGCTCGTAGAAGACTAAGTAGAAGTCTGCTGATAGATCAAAACAGCCTTATAGCTCATGTAACTGAATGCCTTTGAGTGACGAACGACACAAGAAATAATGAACATGTCTTTAATAACAGGGCATGTTTTGTTTGTTGCACTACATAAAGTAAGAACCATAGAAAAATCAGGGCTGAGAACTATACCCTTAAGAATGTAACAAAGGTGTCATAGGTAATTTGAGTTGTCTCATGTCCTGATTTTTGAGAACTTGAATTTGCAGTCCAAACAGAATTCTTTTATGCCGTTTTATTGTATGCAAATTTTAAACCTTTGTCTGCTGTAGAAAAAGGTAAAATCGATAATATACAGCTGTAACAATACTCTGAACACATATTGTCAGGCTGACATTGAACTTCTAGCCTGGTGGCATGGATATTTAATGACTGTATGCTCCAGGGTAAATTATGGTAAGTGGCAGCAAGACAGAGGCAGTGTTTAAGATGTGTCAGCCTTGTGAGAGGCAATGTGATTATGTGGAAGGGATTTGGGTTCACTCTGTTAAGGATCTGAGCGCTATTCCAAGCCTGTGTGTATCCTCTTAGTGGAGTACAAAACCACTGCATAACAACACTCATTTTCAAGGTGTCAAAATTAATGCTGTCCAATACAAGTAGTTTATCCGGAATGTGCTTTGCTTGTTCACAGTGCAGGATGCTTTCCCGTACAACAAAAAGGGTTGTGGGGACAGGAGTAGGAGGATCAGTTTCGTTTCTGTCTTGCCACTTGTGCTTTAAGAAATGCTGAAGTAATATGCTGGGACAGTGTATGGGCAGTGCTACAGAATATTTAATGGCTTTGGCGACAAGCCAAAAGCAAAATCTACAAAACAAAGGTGAAATGGTGATATTCAGCATCTACTAATAGATAAAAATAACAAAACTAGGGAAAAAAAGATAAATAAAAAGATAATAAAATAAAAAAAGGAGAAGTAAATAATAAAAACAATAGAGCCAAAACTCAGAATCACACTCCAGATTTCTAACTGTTGGAAAGGTGTTCAGAAAATTCTGGAATAAAAAATATTAAGTGACCATTATGATGGGGAATTGCCACTGCCTCCATCTTAATTGAAATAGTGAAAAATATGTCTCTTTAGAACTGTTTCTGTTTTGTAGAAATGTTTCCGAAAAGCTGTTGTTTAAGCTTTCATAGTTGCTAATGTAATCAGAACCATTTCTGTTATAATGACTTAATGCATTTTTATTGCCTTTTTTTGTATTGGATTTCTTTCCTTTCAGGGATTTTTACACAATGTGTCCTTTTTTGACAAAAGCTTGTTTTGTCACCTGATTTTACATTTAGGCCCAGTGAATTTTGCTTGTGCATGCACCAGATGGTATACATATGAGTAGAAGAGCATAATCAGATTAAGAAACAAGACAGAGAGGAGCTGGGCCTGTTCTTCTCTGAAAAGGTAGTGAAAAGAAAACAGCCTTTAGGATGTGGAACTTGATTTGAGTAGACACGACAGCTATATCCCTGGTTAGATTAGCTGGAACAAGCAGAAGCACCTACTTTTTCCAATTTTTATAAATGGTGTCAATGTGCAATTTAAGTTTTACACATCACTAAAATTTTTACTGCTGGAAATTCTTATCAAACTGCTTTTATTTCTTGCTGTACTATTTCTTCTAAGGAGAGCTTTTCCCTGATGAAGTCAGATGAAAACTTCATATGGTATAATCATTGTGCACATCAGGAATTTAAAAACAAAGAAATTAGTTTCTTTGGTAGAAATTTTCAACACCTATGGTGTACCTAGGGTGTATTCTTTTGAACAGATCATCCATAAAGGATGGAGTGTTTAGATGGTCAACAGATACTGCCACAGGGGAGTAAAAAGGTTTTATAGAAGGCTGAACATCATAACTTTTTTTGCTTAGTGCAGTCTCCTGTGGCTTCATTGCTCTTTTTTTGTTTACAGATTTGATTTGCAGGGTGCAAGATGAGTAAAGGACAGATTTTTTAGAGGAAACCTAAAAATAATGTAATGGAGAAAAGTATTCAAAAATTGAAGTACAGTAGGAGTGAAAAACTAGGGAAAATCATGAAGGAGAAAGAACCCACTCTTATGGGAGCCTCCAAACTTGCTTACCAGCTTCCTTCAGGTTTAGGAAGTATTTCCATTTTTCCACCAGTTTTCAGTACACCCCTAGATATGGCATCTGTGTTTTTATCTCCCAAGGTCTTGTGTTCTTTGGCAGACTTTTTGAGTTACCCTGCACTGCGTATCATCTCTAAGCCTTCTGCTAGGCTTCTGAGGAAGGAGAGCATCAGGAGACTTTATTCTTAGAACTAACACTACTGCCATAATGTGCTGTTAAGCCGTGGCTCAAAATCTTGCAAACCTATTACCTTTCTTTTATAAATATACACATATTTTTAACTTGTTTTCGCTCAGCTTGCATCTAGATTCATGACTGCTTTGCTGAACATTACGTAAGCAAATTTTGGGCAAGTGAGTCTTCCAGTTTGACCCATTTGCTGCCCTTAGCTTCAAATCCATGTGATCAGTTGAGCCAAGATCCTCCTTCTATGTGTAGGCAAAGGGCAGCTTTTCTGACCAGGTTGGTCAGACTCTGATGACCCCTCTCTAATTCCAGTGTCTTGGAGAAAATCAGAAGTGTGGGAGAAGTTATTCCATTGAGGCTGCTTGTGATCCCATAAATTTGTAACTGTTAGAAGTAATAAGTTGTTACAGTCACCAGCTCAGTATTTATCAATAAAGCTGTCAGCCATTCTTTGTCAGGGAACACGATAGCTTATGACTGAAGAATTCTGCTCTGAATTACTCATCTTCTGCCTGACTTGTGTTTTGAATGCATTTTTAATTTATCATGGATTTTTGTCAATATTCACTGCTTTTGCTCCAAGGTAGTTGTTTTCTGCTTGGTGGTTGTCATAGAGCTCTTGAGTAGATAACCTGACTTTCCAAGTACTGAACGTGATAGTTGAGGAGTCTTACCTTTAGCTGATGGAATATGAGGAGCCACACAGTGTTTGGGTCACAGCTTTACATACTACATCATGCACTGTGAGTTATCACACATCATTCTGGTTTTTGGTAAAGTTGACTCTTTAAGGATTTGTCTATGGTGATAAACTTCAACTTGACACTCACTTGTGAGAAGTGAGTTTGCCTTAGCTAAAAACTACTGAGCCTTTGAAATCTCTCTTACCCATATTTCTTGCTGGGATAAACGCAGTTTTGTTCCTCCTGATGTGAGGTGGTTTCGGCAGAAAAACATGATCTGTCACTGCAAAATGTTTATGTGTAAGCATCAAGGTTAGTTTGCTTAGAAGCAACTATTTTGCTTAGATCAACTATTACATGGGAAAAAGATTTAATTCCTGTTGATATAGCTAGAAAATTGATGTATGGGAAGCATCTTCTCCTTAATAAAGCTTTGAAACACCTAGCTATCCAGGTGTTAAATAGAGTGTTGAAGACCTTTTGCAGCTTTGAAGTTGCAGGTTGAACACTTAAAGGCTAAGGAATTGCACATTAATGTGGTTGATGGAACTTCAGTTCTACCTCTTATGTGAGCAGATTGCAGACTGACTCTGAAGGAACAACTGCATAAATTACTTTCACAGTTTGTTGACAGCAAATTCAGATCCACAGTAATAGTATCATGCACTTGAGCTTAAAGGAATAAATAATTTCAGAAGAAAATTTTACCCTTATTCTTTTGCAGAGCGAGTATATTTTGCTGCCACTGTTTGTGCTTGAACACCAGGGATATGCCTAATACCTCTACACCTGGAATGTGTGTGAAATATGTAGGCAGTGTTAAGAGGTATTTCTGGTAGAGATAAGGAAAGTACTAATTCCATTGTGGAAAGAACAAGTAGAAGTTTATCCAGAACAGCAGTATTCAGCAAAACAGCCTGAGGCCACAACTAGTGATAGAAAGAGACACCAGGAAGATGAAAGATAAGAGATGATATTTTTGTCTCACGAAACAGGATTAAGTATGTTTAACTTAGCAAAACTGAGAGTCAGAGTATACTTACTCTTTATAAATGTTTTGAGGTGTACTTTACACAAAGCAAGAAAGGTCATTAATACTGTGGGACAATACTGTAACAAGAATAGCTGAGTGTATTTTCTTTCAGAATGTTTAAGTGCTTTTCTCCAGGCTCCTGGTTTGCAGGATGACAAAACTCGATGGTTTTGTGGTGCTGCAACCAAGCCAGTTACACAGCGCGCTGAAAGATGTGCTGTTGAAGCACACTGTGATTGGCCTAGTAAATTCTGCTGTCAATTCAAGGCAACCCTGTGCAGTCACTGCACTCTCAGTAGTGTTCTGTTTTTTCTCTACATCCTCATCTTTGCATCTAATGCATAGACCATGGAGTTAATGTTTCCGAACTGGCTGTGAAATGAACTTGTAAAACTAAGATGATTATTGACTCAAGCTTTGGGCTCAGGAAAATGGCTATCCTGCTTTGGGATCTGAGATCATCTAGTCATATTCTTACCATGTGGGACACTCCAGCTGAGCTGATAAACCTGCTAGACTTGATTTGTCCGTTGATGGAACCAGCTCTTGGATCTACTGTGTTTAACCTGCAAAACTAGGGAGTAACAGAGTCACATGAAAGATTAAAATTTGCCCCTTCCTCCTTTTCAGAGACAGATTGATTAATGTAAATTATTATGTAATTGTAATCTGTACTGAAATTTTAAAAAGCCTATCTCCAGTGCAAAGACTGCTGTAGAGTCTTACAGGTACAATATTTCAGTGAGGATCGTGTAGGTTTCAAAAAAGCCATCAGTGCAGTGGCTGGTGTTATGCAAAACCTACTGATATGCCATGTTTGTGTGTCCTTGGAAATACAGGAAGTTGATTAACTTCCTTAGATGTGGAGCGTTCTTGAAATGCTGGTGTAGGCTAGAACTTTGTTCTGTGTGTGCTTTGTAAAAATAAAAGCGTGTGCGGTACTTGGCTTTAGACAGTTACAATAATACTATTGAACAATTTATCCTGGTGGTTTAATGGTAGCAGTCAGCTGCCTTCTTTGCCTCAGTCTACAGTAGCAAGACCAGTGTTCTCTGGGTATTAAGCTCCCCCACTGCGAATTGGAAGACAGGGAGGGAGAGCAGAATGAAACCCCCATAATCCAAGGGGAAAAGTTCAGTGATTGAATCTGTGCTGTAGTGTGTCCAGAGAGGGATAATGGAACTGGTGGAGTGTCCAGGGCAGTCTTATGAGGAGATCTGAGAGATCTCCTCCTGTTTAGCCTGGAGAAAATGAGTCTCAGAGGGGACTAATTGCTCTTTACAGCTACCTGAAGGGAGGGTGTAGCCAGAGGAGGGGGATTGATCTCTTTTTCCCAAGTAGGAAGTGATAGGATGAGAGAAAGTGGCCTTGACTTGCTCCAGAGGAGGTTTAGAGCGGATATTAGGAACAATTTCTACATTGCAGGAATTGTCAAGCATTGAACCAGGGTGCCCAGGGAAGTGGCAGAGTCACCATCCCTGGAGGTATTTAGAATACACGTAGATGTGGCATTTAGGGGCGTGATTTAGTGGTACACTTGGTAGTGCTGGGTTAGCAGGACTTGATGATCTTAAAGATCTTTTTCAACCTAAACAATTCTATGATTACAAATTTAATCATAGAAGTGGGCCTATTTTTGTAAACTGTTCTTATTTTATCAGTAACATGATTTGGTTCTAGGTTGGAACTGGATAACAAAAGTCTTGCTAATCCTTGTTCTTTGCTCTTTATAGACAATGAATGATTTTGACTACTTAAAACTACTGGGTAAAGGCACGTTTGGCAAAGTAATCCTGGTCCGAGAGAAGGCTAGTGGCAAATACTATGCTATGAAGATTTTGAAAAAAGAAGTAATTATTGCAAAGGTAAGGAAGGTTATATTTTTAAAATTGTGTCATTTCTAAGAGTGGAATAATTAATACTTAGTACATAAGGTGTATTGATTTTTGATGATAATTTAGTTTGATAGAAGTTTGTGTGTACCTTCAGAAAACAAGAATGCAAAAAAAAAAAAAAAAAAAAACCCATTTTGTATGCCTTTTGCCAGCATTTTAAAATCTACAGTGTGTTAAAACACTGAGAGAATTTACTGGGTAGAAAGATAGTGCAATCCAAGTTTATACAAGAAAAAGTGCATTGTAGGCTGTATTAGATATTTCCCATTATTTTCTAAGTTAATTGCAGGTTTATTTCAATAAACACATTTAATTTAATGGGCCCGTGCTCTGTTCCTGCTATGTTATATAAGACTGCTACACATGGGACTAATGATTCTATTTTTCAGTTTTTGAGAAATAGGGCAAGTCTGAAGCTGGTGTCTGAAGAAGTGGTTTAAACTGGCATTGTCCAATCACTTAAACTTGGTTAGTGTCACTAGCTCTTGTGCTTGGTCATATCACTCAAGCTTAAACTTAGAGAATCTACTCTGAGCATTGTTTCTAGCAATTCTGAAGTTTTGAATCTTCCAAAGAACAAGTTGAAAGCAAGAAACATACATACATTTATCACCATGGGGCACAATTAAAAATAATCCCAATTATTTAATGAGAACATTTTGAGGGATGCGGATTGGAGATTTTTGAATATTGAGGCTAACGATATCAGTATCCATAAAAACTGAATGTGAATGGGTAAATACTGTTTACTTGTATTCAATGCTAAAATATCCTTCAGATTTGTCTGATTTTCCTATTGACCTATGAAAACAGGGCTTACAAGAGTTTTACAGTCAGTGTTCATTTGTCTGTCACTCACTTTCTAATAACTTCAGAATGTGTTGATAAATTTCGATTAAATTTGGTAGAGGAGTAGAAGCCTCAGAGACAATTATATTTCCTTGAATATCATGAAAACCAGCCCTGTTACAGAGGGAGAGACTTAAATTTATGTCTTCATCTGTGAAGAGACTGACCTATGAGTTCTGCGTGCCCTTAGCAGCTGTCTGGTGTGCACTGGCAGGTAGTCAGCGTGTACGTGGTTTGGACTAACAGCAGCAGAGAGTGCCCTTTCTTCTTCATAGTCAGGAGCTACAGAAAGAACAGAGGGTATTGCTGCTGCACTCTCCTGATTCTGCATGGGAAGGAGCATCTCAGTGGCCCTCCTTGTAAGACCTGGCAGCAATCTCTGTGGTTTGCCCTGTGGGTCTCAGAGCCTGTCTGGTTGCTGCGTGCTGTGCCTCAGTCTCCAGCCTGACATCCTTGACCCGTGTTCTGCACACCCCTGGCATCTGGGGGTCCTCAGGAGATCTTGTGAGCTTCTTTTCTGCAGCTGCTGGTTTGTATCCTTCCAGCCTTCAGAACATTTCAGCTTGGTTCTTTGAATCAATAACATAAAATAGATTTTTAAATTTTGGGGTTTTTTTCTGATTACATTTCTGGCTGCTGCACTATCAGTGACTTTTTAGAATTGTTAAAGCTGACTATTGGGTAACTTTGTTTAAGGTGAGCAAATATTCTTGCTCATAGAAGTATATATAAAGATAGGGAAATTTTGAAGAAATCAGAGATGCAACTGTTTAAGTTTGAATTTTGCTACCTAGCCCAGTCAGCATGTAACATGCTGTGGGGAATTATTAATAGCATTCAGCTCTGGAGATCAGTACTACGAATTTGGTCACTAGATAGAATATATCTGCAGTCCCAACTCAGCATGTAAGTGATATAATATATGCTCTACAATCACAGACACCTAAAAGATTATCTCGTTCCACCCCCTTTCTCTGGGCAGGGACACCTTTCACTAGACCAGGTTGCTCAAAGCCGCATCCAGCCTGGCCTTGAACATTTCTAAGGATGGGACATCCACAATTTCTCTGGGCAGTCTGTTCTCAGTGTCTCACCACTGTCACAGCACAGAACTTCTTCCTAACATTTAATCTAAATCTCTCCCCTTTTAGTTTAAAACCGTTCCCTGTTGTCCTGTTGCTACCTGCCTGTGCAAAAAGTAGCCCTACAGAAGGCTATATCCCTAACAGCATAGTATGAAGCAGAAAAGTAGTGCATTGACAGCTGTATGGCATCTGCCCAGTTTACACTAAATCTGTTTATCCTAAGTTTATGTGACAGATCAATATTACACTTACCAGGAAATTAAAACCAGTATTGTAGGCTCCTGAGGCAATGCCAGAAAAACTGGCTATTGCCAGCTTTTGTGCCATATATCTGGTGAACCACAAAAAGTTAAAAATAAACAAACCTTTATGCTTGTTTTTCTCCTTGAAGTGTTTTTTTTTCTCTTTTTACTTTTACCCGTGTGTGGTTGTAGTGTATCTACTCAGTGTTGCACTGCTATTCAGCTAAATGGCATCATCATTTATTGCCACGGACTCTGTTGTTGTTGTTGTTCAACTTCCTATTTTGACAATTTTTAAAGTCTAATTTAAAACTCCTGACATCTGTGTTTACTTTCCCGTTTAATAATACCTTATCTTCAGAGCATAGTCTGATAAGCGTGTGTGTAGTACAATAATGTTATATTGGTATTATTTGTGGCAATAATAACGTGTACTCTGACTAAATATATTTACTTTTGCAGGATTACAGTTGAAGTTTGAGTCACACTGGGGTAGTTCTGTGTGATATAAAGCTCAGCAGTAGCTTAGTGCTACAGAAGATGGCTGCACCATCCCAGTGGCTCCCAGGCTTTTCAAGCCTGGCTCCTGGCAGCCTGGGGAGGGGACTTCACAGCATGTATTACATGCAGAATTGTTTAAAATGGCTGTGTATTTGTACTGTGAACCCCCTAAGAGCTGTGCTTTTCTCCCTGGTCCTCAGGAGCTGCTTGTGTTGTAGCTCAGGGTGAGCGCTCTGGCCGCCATCCCCATGCCCTCAGCCCTGCTCAGCTCTGCTCTCTGCAGTCCTGCTGGTGTCAAGGGCCATCGCTGTGCCCCTTGCGCCTCACTGCCACCCCCGGGTTCCTTCTTTGCCACCTGCATGGTGCCCACCCAGGCAGAGGGCCTGTGGAGGGAGCAGGGAACAAATCTGGGTGAGCTTCCCAGGAAGCAGATACCCACAATGACTGGGTTAGTTTCTTTCTCTCACTTTGGTACAGAGCTCTTTTTAATCTTCCCCGTTCAGGCTCATGGACAGGACGGTGTCACCGTTTCTCTCCAAAGTGCCTCTTTTCCAAAATGTGGCTGCAATGAGTTGGGGGTGGACCTCCCACCTCCCGAGGATGAGGCCATCTCCCACCTCCCGAGGATTCCTCAGGGAAGGTCAGCCTGGTCAGAGGAGCACTGCTCGCTGCCGGCCTCCTAAGGACAGCTTGGGTGGATAAAAACCAAACAAAACCAACACCAAACCAAGTGAAAGTTTTAAAACAGAAAACCAGACTTTACTTAACACTTGGCTAGATGAGACTGGGTTTTATATTTGCCTGTCAGTTACTCCATGTGTACGTGTCTCGCACATTGGTTTAGTCTCTCTGTAGATACATTGTTCAGGTGATTCATACCAGAACTGTGAAAGGGTGATGACTATGTTTTTAAGCTATCAAATCCAATATTATAATTTCTTCCTTCCCTGAATTGTATGTAAAGACTTCATTTTAAAGCAAGAAAATAAGAAAACCAAATAAAATATGTTAAATTGTGTTTTGTCAAATATTTTCTCAAAAAATGTGAAGATTCATTCATTTTTCAAAACTGTATGGTAGCTTTTTCTTTTTGAAAGTGTTGACTTTTTTCTTACAATTAAATAACAATTTTATATCTTAATTCAGACCTACTTCTCCTCTTTATTTCTCAGGATGAAGTGGCTCATACTCTTACAGAAAGCAGAGTATTGAAAAACACCCGACACCCTTTTTTAACAGTAAGTATTGGGAACTAGTTTTAAGTACATTAGCAGGTAATACATAATTTGATATTTGCATTATGAGCATATTTTACAAATTTTGAAATCTGTCTCATGATAACTTGTAAACAATCAGTATCTATCTGGTGCTTATAAAATCCTTTATCAGGATATGTAATTAAGTGGTCAGAAATAATGTTTTTAGTAATTTTGTAAAGCTTAACTGTACTGAAAACAAATTTAATTGTAGACCTGTGTAACTGTTGTGCAATTTTTTGTAATTTTTGTATATGAACACTTTTTAAATAAAAGTTATTAATTTCACAGAGGTGTAAGTATTTTTTACCAAGAAAACTTAATTTAGAATTCAGTAAAACAATAAAAATAACTATTTGTTTGACATAAGTAGCTCATAGAGCCACAAAACTCAAGCCCCACTACCTTTGTCTTCATATGGTTAATATTTAATAAAGGGAAAGACTGAAAAGATGAAAATTTTGAGGCCCATGACACATTATGATTAATTGATTTAACTTTACATCTGACTTTCTTCTGTAGAAGTAATTCTGATTTCTTTCAGAATATATTAGAAAATATTTTCATTTATTTCAAAATATAATGAACATGTTTTTTATGACATGGAAATTTTTGTATACAATATCAAAGTAGAACATGGAAGCTTTCCTACTTAGTAAAACATAAGCCTTTTGGAAAGCAGAGGATTGCATTTACATTGCTTGGCCAAAATATTATTGGAAATTCAGTAAACAAAAACCAGATCCTGCAATGTTTCTTGAATTATACTATAATGGTAAGCAGGAGCTGAGGTATTCCAATCAAATAATGCAACAACATTATTGCAGTTGTATCTTCTTATCCTTCTGTTGTTCTTAAACAAATTTTGTAATGAGAGGTGCAGTTTAGTCCCGAGTCTTCTTAAGCTTGTTACATATGGTTCTACCACATTTCGTTTTTTGTAGGCCAAGTCTTCATCTGTAGATTTTCTGTGGTATCATTGATAAGTCAACATTGATAAGTCAAAAATTTTAATTAAGATAACTTCTGTTGCAACTTTAAAATGATATGAAAATTAATATATTAATTTGGGCCTCAGCCTTTTTAACATTCCATAATATGAAACCAGAAAGTCCTTGCTTTGAAAATGAAAGCATGCTGGAAGTTAAGATCACTTTTAAAATTTATTTTGGGGAGAAATGAAAAAGGATATGATAAAGCTTTCTCTTCATGGGCACTGTGGAAGTGGACATCATAAAGTACAGTGAGTGGGAATAGCTGGTACCATGTATGGCAGTAAGAAATGCAGCATAAAATTGTTTTAGTAGCCATGTAGTACTTTATTGTAACTAGCATGACGCTTTCATATCAGTGGACGTGTGGCAGAGATGAGGAAACACTTCAATGTTTTTGTGTTAATTTATCTCAAGCTCCAGATAGGAAGTTACACTTTTAATTACTTTGAAAGTTCTTACCAAAATCAGAATTTTCTACCTAAAACGATAGAATTAAGTTTTGTTACAGTTTAAGTGCAAGAACTTGGGTTAATATAAGATGATAATTGGTTTGATTTTGCTGTTTTCTTTGCAAGTCCTTGAAATATTCCTTCCAGACAAAGGATCGTTTGTGTTTTGTGATGGAGTATGTTAACGGAGGAGAGGTAAGTTTAAGAAAGATGTTCTGCATTTGTGACAATAAGGCTGTCACTGGATTGCACTTTAAAGGTTATAATTTTTCTTGCCTTTTTTGCTTTCTAGTATCTTTGAGGGGCTTTTAAAAAAAGTTTGTAGCTGTCTTATTCAAAATAAAAAGGTTGACATGTTTTTATAACTTTGCTGTCAAAACTAGTTCCTATTCTGGAAAAATTAGACTGCTGTATAGTGAGAGATAACCTAATGCTGGAGAAATAATTACATATAGCTCACTTACTGTTTTTTTTTGTTTTAGCGTATTATAGCGTGTTCTGGCATAAACCAGTGAATCCATTGTAAACAAGTTAAAATAATGTTGATGAAACTTACTTTTGTCCTAATATGAAATAAGAGCTCCCTTTGCTATAACTATTACAAATATTTATTGGAAAAGAGTGAAGCATTCATTGCTTCCCTCCCCTTCACTTGTTGTGTACTCTGAAAATTTCAACTAAAGCACTAAACTTCTTAGAGTGTTGTTAGCTTTGAAGCCATTGCTGTCCTCCAGCTGTTTCTAAAGAATGAAATATCAAAAATTATGCCCAGCAAATGGAATTAGAGAACTACTATCTAAGAAGAGGGCTTTTATCTACCTTTTAGGTGCTGTTTCTTTATTCAGACTGTGTCTTGTTACAGTGTGAACTGGGGGATTTTCCTTATTTTGTCAACTGTGTGCTTCATGATAATGTTAAAGGACTAAGTGTTTCCACTCGGAAGTTTGTTTTTTTGTTTTTTTTTTTAATTAAAAAACTGTTTCTTCATTCAGGAATCGCTGTGGCATGATATATAATGTTTTGCGTTATGTTTTTGCTGTCTTCTCCTGCAACAAAACTGTGTTTAGCTGTAATCCCAATGCCTGTGGCCCATTTGAATCCCAACTCTGTTGTCTTCTACCAGCCATGGCAAAACAGGGTGCTGTGGGGTGCTCATGTGGGAGGATGGCTTGTGTGACTCAATGTATAAATCCAGTTCTGCACATCACAGGCATTGAACCAAATACAAAAATCTCCCTTGGCAGTAAAGGGATAACAACCTTCTCTTGGACACTCAGTTGGCTTATTTGACATTGAACTTACATCCCCAATATTAAGTCAGTGCTATCTGCAATGAGTTTTAAGTACTGTCTTATAAAGTAGCTAATTCTTCATAGTTTTCTCTGTGTGAGAGCTTACTGCATTTCTGTAATCTCTGTGGATACAATTTGAAGGTATGTGTTAAACATCATCCTATAATTTAGCTATTTGTCTTTTTGAAAGGTACTTTTCCATCCTGTCTGAATGCAGAGCAGGGCCCACAGAGCCCAGCTCCTTTCTTATGACTGGGGATGCTCTGTCTGTATTTTGGTGAATTGTAGTTTGATCAGTGCATTTCTCTGCATTCGGTGGTGCAACTTTGTGGCTGCTGCAGGTGTCGTGTGCCATGGGTTTGTCAGTGGCAGCCTCCTGTTGCTTATGGGATTTGAGCAATTGCAATGGATTTTGCCAGGGCTGGGTTACTTTCTTCCAGGTGTGATGCTCCTGTTTGTCAGTGTTGCTCATGTTGTTTGCTGGTGGCTCCCTAATTCAGTGAAGCTAACTCTAAAGTATTGCACAGTGGGAAATAATGGCCTCTTGAGAGTGGGCAGTTTTCTTTGAGGAAACTCTTTTGATTAGCTTACATGCTTCTCTTTGACAAGAGATCTGGAATAGTAAGTTGGACAAACTATCTTTTTTAATAGGAAAATCTTCAATCTTACCAAATTTTCTTGTCAATTTCAGACTTTAGTCACTGCCTGCCAAAAAATGCAGAGCATTTTGTATTTGTAAAAATAGCCTTGTTATTAGCTCAGAGCTACTGAAAGTAAGTTGCTCAAAATTTTAGCCAGCATTTTAGCCTATATGATAGACAGACCTTTTTCTTTTGCTGCTTCTATCTACTATTCTGTCTGTGTTCCAAGGAACTTATATTTCCTTATGTTTTCTGACTCTTGAAGGTGTTGAAAGCTCATCTTTTAATTATATCCTTCCAGTGGGAAATTGACTGTAGGTGTACCATGTTGCTTTTGATTCTCTTCAGTGCTGTACTACCTTCAGTATGTTTCTGTTTAAAATTCCTTTAGATTAAGTATTTATTTTTAGGTAAACTGTTGTGCCTGAGTCAATTTGTTGGGAATTTTCATGGATTATGTCTTTCAGGAGCACGATAACCTAAACATTCCTCCTCATGAAGGAGTTCTTGAAGTTTGTATACATATTCTTAATGCCTACCCAGGTGAAAGCAAGAAAATGCCACAATTTAGGCTTCTGCCGTAGTAAAGTAATAAAAACTGTGGTCAGAAGTAGGAATCTTTGGTTCCTTTTCCTGTGGCTAAAGGAAAACAGTCAAGGAGGAGGGCACAGAATTTCAGTCTGGAGGAGAAGAAATTGTGTTAAAATGATTGTAAGCAAGAATCTTGTATATCTATTAAAAATCTAGATCCATGGTGAAGTTAATATCCCTCTAGAAGAGTAACAATTTATCTTTGCCTTACCTTGCGTGTGTAACTTCCAAGTTAGGCTCAGTGAATAAAAGAACACGTTACAATGAAAATGTAACTGCATCAGTTGTACTGGTCTATGTGTGTGGTCTTTTACAGTGTACGAAGTATTACAGTGAAGAATTCTCTTTTGGCTTCCTTTAAAAGAAAAGCAGCGTATTATGTACTTGAATATAGTAAAGCAAACCATTAGAGACTTTTTTTCAAACAGGTTATTCAGATGGAAATATTGAATATGTTTTCCTTATACTGAGAACTTTTTTCCTGCTGCCCAAGGCCCAATCTTGAAATATTTGTTGTGGGCTGAAATGAATTTTGTGTACATTTGGTTTTGCTGTTGGACTGTGTGAATGAAATGTTTGCTGATGTCTATTGGTCATCAACTATGTTGCATTATATAGCTAGGAAGATGCTTCTGCCACTGTGATTACTTCTCAATAACTTTGTTGTACTGAAGGAATTACATTGAAGTAGCATTAAGAAATTGAAATTTGATTTTAAGAAAATAAATATTCATCTAGCTTAGCTTAGATGACCAAATGGCTCTTTATTGTTGGGGAATACTTTTGGATTGTATGTTTCCCAGTTTTTATTTCCAATATTTTGCTTTAAAAGTTGAAAAGCTTTTAGGCATGAAATCTATTATATACATTGCTCTGAAGAGTACACTGATTCAGCTGACTAATAAGTTGATTAACTTCTTCGCTCTGCATTTTCAGGATAATTCCAGATTCTGTACTTGGTAACAGACTTAATTGGTAATTATGTGTATAATAAAATTAGACCCTAAAATTTGTTCAGATGGTTCTCCACACAAGGATTCTGAATCTCTGTTCCTGTTGGCATTTTTGTAGCACAGCTCTTAACTTCAATTCATTAGGCAGGAGAGAACTAAATGGCTTGTTGTAATTGAACAAGTGCTATTACTGTCTAGGAAAAAAAGTAAAGAAAAAGACAGAGGATTTACAACCTACTTAACAAAAAATAAGTAAACAAGAGAAAGTTCCTTAGCCTAAAATTATGATAGTCCATGATAAGGATGCTATGTTTCTTTGGGTATAGAATGTGCCTAGAAGCAGTGCAAAGTCTGAAACAATAAACAAATAACTCGAAATTTCAAGGCTGCTACTGCAAGTTCTTTGCAAATTCAACACTCAAATATAAAATGCAGAGCTGAGCAAACCCAGTACACAACAGCAAGAGCCAAACATTCGACTTACAATAGGCTAAGTAGGTCACTAGCGTGTGTACAAGTTTAACATATCAATTGATACAAGGTTGTGTCTTTTATATATTTGGCATGCTTGGATCTGCAGCTGAATATACTTCAATGTTTGATCTTCGTTAAAATTTTTCCATTAAATTTTTTTATTAGGAAAAAACCCCATGACAGCATTATTGTTCAGGTTTTAAAAGCATACCAGGAAATTTGTAGCTCCAGTCCTCACTGTAACAATAGCACCCTCGTGTATGCCATCAAAAATGTTATGTGCAAAATAGCTTTCTTTGTGCCAAAGCTATTTCTATTGCAATCCCAGTGATTTTATAGCACATATTTAATAACTGTAAATCAATAAATAGTGCAAATGTTGAAAACCTTTTTTATAACCTTCATCACATTTCTTCTTTTCCTTCCCTGGCTTAATGAACATAATCTTCCTGTTCTGACAATTGTAAATAGAGCACAGTGGCAGAATTATTCTGAAATAGTGAACCAGCTCAATAATTAGCTGAAAATTATGCTAAAATCCCCCTGTAATCTCCCTGCTCTCCCTATTATAATTTTAGAATCTGCTTAATATCTTTAGCATATACCTGAGTGTATGAATGTGCTTTTAATGTGTGTTTTTATATCTCAATGTACATTCCTCATTCAAAACTAGCAAGTATGGTTTGGTGACAACTCTGTTAGGTGCTATAATAAATAATATGAAGACGAGTGACTGTAGTGTCATATATTAAAAGCAACTGACTCAGAAACTCACAGTTTCTTTGACAAACACAGAACTGTTGTTAGTTGTTTCTAGATGGTCATTTTACTATGAAGTTAGTATTTTTAATTAGTATCAATAATCTTGTTGGAAATAAACACTAAAGAAAAAAATTATTTTTATGTTAGCTTCTCAGGGTATCATCTCTCAGATTCAGATTTGGGACACTTTTAAAAACAGAAACTAAAACAAATGTGTTGGTGACAAGTATTTTGAAGTTATAGAATTTTCTAAGACTGTTCAGCTACTGGATTAGTTCCTTTCAAACAGAAAATTGCAATAGTCTTTAGAATAGATATGAATGCAGGGCTAACTGGAAGTTATACATTTTCAGAGTTTGTTGACCTATTTTTAAATTACTTTTAATCCACAATAACAAAAAAAAAAAAACAAAAAACAAAAACAAAACAAACAAAAAAAAACCCAAAAAAACAAAACCCAAAAATAAACCTCTTAAAAAGGAGTGACATTAGGTCTTTTGTAATGTAAAAGACCACAAAACAGACATAAATGCATTAATTACATACATTTTGAATTTTTCTTTTATGTGAATGAAGTTCTACATAGCGGTATTTGTTTTCTGTTTAAATACCGCAAAAAAATGTGTGGAAAGGACCGCAGAAATTGGGAAATGTACTTGTTCTTTTCCCAGTTTGGTAATACGTGAGGCATTTCATGAAGTCAGACTTGGTTGCATAGTGTGGACAGGTCTTGTGATTGCTCTGACCATTCAGCAGCCATCAGGACCGGGAGCAAGTTCCTATGGGGAGGGCTCGTGTCCCACCAGGGATTGGTGCCCAAACAGGTGAACAGCCAGCAGGGGCAACAGACACACCTACAAAATAAAGATCCTCCTCATCCCACAAGTTTGCCGTTTTTATACAGGGTGTCTTGAGCATTGGAAAAGAAGTGGAAAGGGGAATCCAGATACAATGGATGAAATTTTAAGTATTTTCTTTAAATCATAGTGCAGGTTCTGTATTTTGTGAAGTCTCTGCTTATACAGCTATATGCTGCCAAAAGGCCCAGATTACTGGGAGGTTTGTTTAGGCTCAGATAAAGATGATACAGCTATTATGAATTACAGCTCTCAGGAAAGAAGTTGACTTCTAGTTCATAGCAATGGCTTTTTAATTATGTGTTGAGAAGTCACAGAATTATCAAGGTTTGAAGTAAACCTTCAAGGTTATTTAGTCCAACCATCAACCCAGCACCACCATAATCACCCCAAAACCGTATCCCCAAGTGCCACATTCAAGTTCAGAAGTCCACCCACTGAAAACAGCTGCAGTAATTCCTACACTGTTCTGTGCCATGTGAATAGTGTAGATTTTCTAAAGGCATAAAGTAGGATGTGATAAAGACAGATTAAGCACATCATTGGGGTTTTTTTGTTGGTTAGCTTTTGGGGTTTTTTTAAACCTACCTTGCCATTTCAGAATTCCCATCTACTTGATACTTTTAACAGTGAAAAAAACAAACAAACAAACCCAAACCCGCACGCATAGTTGTTATGGATTTCACTACATTAAATTTATAAATGATAGCATTTTTTATATTTCTGTTTTGTTGATAGCTCCTGTGGTACAGCCAAAACCATGGTAACATGGCCCATTTGGTCTTAAGCAGAATACAGAAATATACTCCCTAATCCTTGGTTGAGGACTTACTCAAACTTTCTTAAAACAGTGACTAAAACTCACCAATTCAGAGAGCATTTGAATTAAGTAGCCAAAATGTGCTTTTTCAGATGTTCCAAGTTCTGAGGGTGATGTTTTATCCACCAAGATACTGTCAACCTTACGGAGCTTCACCTTACACTTTTTCATTGCGGCTGAAATTACTGGCAATACATAATGACTGTTATTTTTGCTGAAAGACTTGAAAGTGTCTGAAAAGTGCTGTTACTTAAAAAATACTAAAGAAGAGACAAAACACCTGAAGCAATGTTTACATTGTAGCAAAGAAATACACTAAATACATAGATTTATTTTTATAAGCCCTAAGCAGTTGTTGATTTGCTTTTTCTAGTCACTGCGATTGCTAGCAGTATGAATGTGTGGTTTGTAAAATGCCGGTTCACCTGTTCAGTCCAAGTCTGTTGAAGAACTAGACTTTTTTCAGTTCAAAGAAAAGTTTCTAAAGCACGGAAAAACACGAGGCAGAACCAAAATCTATACATTGTAGTGATATTTCTCAGTGGCTTAGAGCAAGTATCTGAGGAAGTGGCAGAGGGAGAAGTACAGAATGATGCTGTTGCATACTTTTTTTTTTTTTTTCCTCTGGTAACTGAAGGTTAAATGAGTAGCAAGCAGAATGCCTTAAACAAGATTGGTATATTGATTAAAACGCTGATTTAACAGCTCGCTTTCTCCCTTTGGAAACCTGGAAAAGATAAGCCAGCTGCTGTCTAAGAGTGCTGAGTGTCCACTGAGACTACACTATCTATCATCACAATATGGTGATGAGAGGTGTTTTATGTTTGTGTTAATTTCCCCCACTAAATCAGTAATTATTACAATCCTGTCCCTGCTGTTTACCCTGCAGCTGTTTTTCCATTTGTCGAGAGAGCGGGTGTTCTCAGAGGACCGCACACGCTTCTATGGTGCAGAAATTGTCTCTGCCCTGGACTATCTGCATTCTGGGAAGATTGTATACCGTGATCTCAAGGTAAAAAAAGAAAGAAAAAAAAGTAATCAAATTTTTGTTTTTGCAAAGACTATGGGGACAAACACAAAGTAATTATAAAGTTGCACTATTCAGAGTTAATGGGAAAAAAAAAAGTCTGTGTTCAGTTTTAAGTTCTGTGTGTGCTGGAGGAAGTTGTTTGATGTAGTAATCTCTAGATGGGTACATTCCCTGACTTTAACTTGATTAAAAAATGCAGGATACCATAGTAGCCACACTTGAAGGAGATTTAAGCTTCTGATCCTCATACTCCTCATCCCCTGCCCTGTTATTTATAACTTAACTTAGATTTCCTCACAAATCTCACATACAATTCTCATTGTCCCCAAACAAGGGAAATGGTGAATTGGGACAATGTGACTGCATTCTTTTTATCTCAGCAAAGAGGTGTGTTTCTGTGTGCTTTGGAAACATTTAAAACAATTCAGAATACTTCCAACAGGAGAAGAATTTCAGCATTAATTTCAAAATCATTTTGTCTTTTGTATCTTCGGGGAAGATTTGTATTATTGGAATATACTTCGTCTTAGATTTGCCAGCATGTACAGCTACCTGGTACTTTCTTGCTCCAGTATGACACAGTATGACCATGTTCTATGGAAAAATAACCTCTGTTTTCAACAGGAACATTTTCTAACTTGTGTAGGAGGAACCTCTAAATTCCATGATGAGACAATTTTATTTCTGTGTCAAGCCTTTAATTTCATGTACAGGAAATTGTGCTTTTCTGTTGTACATGCACAGTAGCGAATTCATTCATGGAATCGTTTGTACAGGAAGCATGGGGAAGGTTGCAGTGGTAGGCAAGTTCTGCTCAGGGAAGCAGACAGAAAACAAAATAGTGGGTTACCTGCATGTAGCAGAATCTGTCATAATAATGTGAAATGCTGTGACATCCTGGGAAATATGAAAGGGTCAAGAAATGATAGGTGATAATTTTTTATTTAAATTCTAAATAATAAGGAAAAAGGAGTTTGATATCATTAATTCACTGTTTCTCGTGTTGTCTACTTTGCATTTTCTTTGTATGACACTTAGACTCAACAGGAAATCTGTACCTTTGAATTGTGTTTCAGGCTTTATGCAGACTTAGAAAGACAGGGCTATGATTGTTCTATGTTTGTATTTTCACTACATAGCTTATAATTTGAAAAAAAACCAAACCATTTTCTGTTAAGAAAAGTTGTTCAGAATGTTTTCCTTGTTGTCAGTTCTATCTGTATTTCAAGTGTGGCTAAGTAAAACCTTTTGGGAAAGTGATATTAGCCACTATTCTGAATGTTTTCACATTTCAAAGCAAGAATCATAGATTTAAAAAGCAATGCAAAGCATACAGAGGTATATATTCACAATTTAAGAAGTGTCCTTTGCAAGTAGACAAGGAGGAATTTGTCTGAGGGGGTTTTTTTAATCAGTAGCTGCCCTATCCCCACTTTTGTCTACTATTGAAAAGGTTCTAGAAGATGGAGGTATTTTAAGAGTTTTATGGATACGTGCTGTTTCATGACAGTATAGAAAGTAAAAGGTGTCTTGATAAGTGGACGTCATGTTGGAGCAAAGGAAACCTCTCAACTCATTGGCCTGAAATGTACTATTGTAAACTGCATTAAAGTATTAACTGATAATGGAACTTGTATGGCAGTGAACACTGTTAAGTGTTATAATATAATAGATACTGTATTTTTTTAAAATTACAAATTAATTACATTCTGTTGCAAGGAATAACTCTTTTTTTACAAAGTTGATGTAACTCATCAATCTGTCCTGTTAAGAAATACTAAGACAATATTTTTCTCCCCAACATACAGTTAGAAAATCTAATGTTGGATAAAGATGGACACATAAAAATTACAGATTTTGGACTTTGCAAAGAAGGAATCACAGACGCAGCAACTATGAAAACATTCTGTGGTACTCCAGAATACCTGGCACCAGAGGTATGATTTAGAATATTTTCTTATAATACTGTATAAAATGTTTCTTTTCCATTTAATTTTAGACTTACAGTCTGCCTGATTAATACTATATAGCTGTTATTCAGAAGGGAATGTGCTGCTATTCTTTGTGGTGATTTTATATATATTGGTGCTCTGCTTCTTGGTGTTTAAAAAGGCCTCTAATGTGCGTTTTCCTTCTGATGTTTGCCTTCCTCTGTTAAAGTTTTTATCTTCCGATGATTTCTTCAAAAATAATCTTCCATCTGTCTGTCACTTGGAACATATGATCCTGCTTAACTGAGCTGTATAACTAGCATTTATATAGCCTCAGTGGAGGCGAGGGGGAATAGGAGGGTACTGAGTTTGATGGGTTTTATCCGAATTCCCCGGTTGCAGGGAGAGGGAGTTGAAATTTTAGATATTTCTGCTAAAAGCAGTTGAGTGTATCAACCTCAGGGTTGGTTGAGGTGGGCACCAAAACTGATTGGTTCCTAGTATGTAAGCAGAAGTGGCATCTCAGGGTATGCCACCCCATCTTTACCATTAGCTGGCACTCAGAGGCTCGTCAGGGATTGATATAAAGAAGGACATCAGGACATTGTTTTGGTTCCCCTTGCAGCTCTGGTTTGGCCACTTGAGAATCTGTTGTGGAAGCTCAAGTCATCCAGATCATCTCCAGTGTTAGTGCTGCCACTGATGCGTGCTGAAAAAGGGCAAGGGAAAGACAACCAAGTTTGTGGTTTTTCCTGCCTGGCTTCAGTCAACAGTACTGGTTGAGTTGCTCAGAAATGTCACTCTGCCATTCCTCAGGGGCTGCCAAATGCAACTCCAGTATTGATATGAAAGACAGCCTTATTTTTTTACTTAATAGTAAGGATTCTGTGGATGTTGACTTAACTGTTATTTCCACTCTTGTCAGCATTCCAGATTGCTAATTGACATAGTGCACACCTGATACTGAGATAACTTTCTAGTCAACCTAAAAGGCCCTTCAGTCCCACCATTTGTTTTAAGAAAGTTTTAAAGAGTTTTCAGAAGGGTTTCCCTCCTCTTGCAGCAACTCAGCGCTACAATAAAGCCTTGTTACTACGTATTGTCTTTGAAGAACAATGTGCCTTACTTTGAAGGGAGGGAGGCACTGATGAGACAGCTCTTTATTCTCTTATTTTCAGCAGTACTGAATCCTCAGTAGCAGCCACAAGCCCTGGAGTCTGTTTCAACAAGCAATTTTGATTACATTTTGTTTTTTAATCTAAATCTTACAGTTAAGTGATGTCAAAGAAACTGGTACACATCACTTTCTGGAAAGTGCTGTCTGGAAATTAAGATTTAGGATGGCTAGCTTCACAGGTTTGAGAGTCTAAATCTCTTAAATTTGAAGTCCCTTTCAGTTTGCAATCGTGGAGGAAAATGAGACTGCTAATAGCTGGTTATAAGTCAATACGGTAGGTAGAGTTAATGAAACAGTTTTGGATCATAGTAAGATCTTTTGATACGTTCTTTCTCCAACAGTAAAGGAAACATCAGTATTTTTAGGAGTCACTAACTTTCTCTTCATCCATCTGGTACTGTCTTCCTTGATTCTTTCAGCAATGAAGAGAAATCTGAACAGTCATTCTCTCACTCTGAAGGTTTGAAGTACCTAAATAATTTTGGTTGGCTAAATGTGTTCATTTCAGCTATTTGGTGAGTCACCAGCTACGTGAGCTATGAAGATAAACTCCCTGATACCTGGCCTCCTTCGCAGAATTCCATTGCATAGTTTCCAAGGAAGACTAGGATGTAGATTGTTACTAATCTGTTTGGCAGTTTCTGACCTCTCCTTTGTGTTTAGTGCAGAGACACTCTGCAGTTCTCTACATTTAAGAATTCCAGAACTATTTTTGGTCTCTTTGAATCTCATGGCTACTTAGAAGAAGTGGCAGATCTGCCCGTTTGTCTTGGTGCAGTGGCCGCTTCTCTTGTGTGTGCCGGCTCTTACCCCTCATTGTCTTCTTGTCTTAAAGACATCCTCTTCAGTCTTAAAGACATCCTCTAAGACTGCAGAAATCCATTCACTTGCTTTTGTGTGCTTCTCCTCCTCTCAGTTTTGAAAACGTTAGCTCTCTTTCATCAAACTTGGCAAGACATCATTCTGGGTTTTAGACACTCAGCACAAGTTACTTGACCCAGTTTGCTTTTCTATCCTCTAGAAGCCCCAGTTCTCTGCTCCACCTCCCATTATGAGTATTTTTGGAGACCCACCCTGTAAAAATCTATCTTGAAAGAAATTGCCTCTTCATTAACCCTGAGAACAAGGGAACTCATTCCCTTTTCCTTCAGAGATAAAGGGTTTTGAGCAAGCAACCTAGACAGGTTATGATATGAAATGAGAACCAGCACCTATCCAGCACCTTTAGCTGGACAGTTGCTCACCTGAGACAATTTTATCTATTTTTGTCAGGGGAGCTGACTCATAGAAGGGCCATCAGGAGCCTGGGTCCTGCACTCTATTTGTGCACATGGTTCAGAGAATGAATGCACAAAAATCACTTCTCTTTGCAATTCAGGCCACAGAAGTCATTATCGGGTGCCAAAGATTTAGTACCTTGTGACAAACTTCAGATCATGAGAACCTAATGTTACAACTGGAGTTTAATCCTGTAACCCCAGTGAATTCCTGCCTGTCTATCCCAAGACAAATGGCAACATATACTTATGTTTTCCCTGGTCATGGTAAATTTAAAGGCAGATACCTTTTAGCTGCTCTTTAGAAGCAAGATATTAATTCTCCAGTTATGTGGAGAAATCTATTCATCATCTGTCCTTTTAATAATACCCTTGAATCCTTTTTTTTCAGCTGTGATGGATGCATCCCTTCTGCAGGCTTCTTAGTTTAGTTTCCTGTGTACTTTCTGGCTGGTGGTGGGGGGCACTAGAACAGCGTACTGTAACACAGGGGCAGCCTGAGGCTTCTGTCAGCCACCCTGGAAGCAGCTGACCAGGACCATTGCAATGGTGGCAGTGTATACCCAGCCTGAGAACTGACTTAATATTTTCTTTTGTATTAATTCAGTGTTGTGGTTCAGGTTCCAAACAAGTACTTGGTTCTCCGGATGCCTTTTGCACCACTGTTTGAGGCATAGACTCCTGCTCACTATTCCGTCTTTTTGCAAAAACTGGGTTGCAGATGCTTCCAACAGGGATGTAGCTAAGCCAGGGTAACGTGAGCTAAGTCGCACATGACATTCTCTCATGTGAAGGTACCTTGTGGATCCGTACAGAATTGTTTCCCACCACAATTTCAAAATTACACTTGATCAGTAAATAAGCCTACCTGTTGCTGCATTTTCCTCAAAGACCCTATGTTTCTGAGATCAAAATAGTCCTTCTGACCCTCTGTTGAAAAGGCTCCTTCATCTCACATTGATGGGGCCTGACCTCTCATATAGGGCCTGACACTGACCGTGTGGAGATCCTGAAAAAAATGCCCCTGTCCATGCAGAGATCAAATGGATGGTGGGGTACAGGATAAAAACTGTAATGAACTAATGTTAGAGACAATTTTCGTCTGTGTAATAGAATTACTTTTCTGGACCATCACTGATTTATTGTTTATGGAACCCATATGGAAGTTTATGTGTACCTTCACCACACACTGAGCTGTTCAGGGTGTGCAGGGCTTCTGGCTAAGTGGTCCATAGGTGCATTCCCTTTCTAGTCTCCTCTCATAGTCCTTCCCTGTTATCCAGCACCAGTTTTCTATGGTCTAAAGAAAATTAAAATAGCACTGACTGTGTTTGTCCTGCATCACTATGTGCCAAGCATAAAAGACAGTAGGGTACGAACACATCCTCTAGGAAGAAAATAGTTGCCACTGCCAAATAGCAGGGCTTACATTTGTTAACAGTACAGATGTACATTTGTCACACTTATTGAAGAATGAGCAAGTAACTTTTTGTTTGTGAAATTATATAGTCTTTTGAGAATAATTTGGTTGTGTGATAAATAGTGGAATTACTGTTATCATCTGCAGGAGAACTAACACAAGCCTAATTTTTTTGTGTGTGTTTAAATGTAGTGGTAATACTTAATACTTCCCTCTGCTGTAAGAATCTGTGGTATTCCCCATTTGAAAGGTATAAAATATGTTACCATTTCTCACTTCTTAGTAGTTTTTCAGGATAAAGAGACTGTTTCTTGGAAGTCTGTTTCCATTGTTATTCTTCAAAGTAAGCTGTCACATTAGGGATCATTGTGGTGTCAGAAAATATTCATAGATCCAATGAGAAAAGGATGAACTGTGATCCCATTTAGGAAGCACAGATGTATGCTTGACTTTTAAAAAAAATACAAACTACTTTTGCAGTTTTGCAGTTTTGCAGTGGCAAAGACAAGACAGAACCACATGTCTTTTACAGGCTGTATCACTTGCCTAATAAAAAAAGAATAAAACTGGGAAAGTACTTGTAAATATACCTGTGAGACTTTTAAAAGTAGTTTGGATTTTGATAGTTTTCAGTTGGCTGTCAAGGACAAGACCTGTTAATAAAGATGCAGACTGGCATAGACTTTGTTTAATATAACAGTCAGGAAATGAAGCTACTTGGGCAGAGGAATAAAAGTTCTTTGGGTTCTGCTAATTTGTAAGGATGTTTGCTTAGATGAGATTACCATTTCTGGATCTCTGTATTTCATTTCAAGTTCTTAGGACTAAGTGCACAGTTTTTGTTATAGGAGAATTGTCAAATGGGATACTACGTTTTGGTGTCATGGGAGAGACAAACTTTTAATACCAGAAATTGCTTTTGAAGTTTTAAATCTTTCTAATAACAGGGAAGAAGTTGTTTTGACTATGAACAAATCTGTAAGGGACTTCATGGATGTCATTCAAATCACTCTTAAAAGATGTAGACGATCAATGATATGTAGGTCTATTCTAACAAAAGGGAAAATGGTAGGATATCGTTATGTTTTATTAGCATAAAAGTACAGATTAGGTGGATGAATTTGTACAAAATTATTCACATGTACAGGTTAGATGGATTTATTCCTAAAAGAACAGTTGCATTTTATTTTAAAAAGTGAACTATTTCAATATAGTTTATGCAGTTACTGTCACTCAAAGGTAAGTGACAATGAACAAGACCAGAGCAGATTCATAGCCTTTACCCTTAGACAGGAGAAGATGTGCATGTCCTGTAACTGATTTTAAAATAAGACCAGTGAAGATAAGGAAACATTAAGATCAATTATACAATGCTTATTTGGCCAGTATTTTTTTAGTGATCTTTTTCTAGAAAATGGGAGTAAGAGAGATCATGTGTAATCAATTATTTCCCTGAGTTTAATCTCAGAGGAGTCAAGGATAGAACTCTTTTATCAAGAGGCAACTGCTGTCTCTCCTCACACTTCAGATAATTTCTTACTTACAGCTGTTCTTTTTGGGAAGGATATGGCTGTGATATAATCTAGAACCTGGTCATCAAAGTTCAGTGGTTGAATTTCAGCAAGGGAAAGCAGGCACACTTACAGCAAGAAAACCCACACTTTTCCTGTGTTTACAGGAATTGAAGTGAATTTTCTAAGAGTGTTGTGGTATATATAGATTACAAAAAGCTGACAATAGAGTCAGAAAAAGCATTTGGTCCCTTGTGCAGCTATACATTTGTCTCATTCTTTTAATGTCTGCTTGGATTGGATCTGGATATTTGCCAAAGGCAGTCTGGTAATTTTTTGGACTGAGAACATGATGATCTATCACATAACTCATCTGATATGAGAGTTGAAACTAAGTGCTGTGTGTGTAGGCAGAGAGGGAACTACTGACACGCACTGACACAGGCTAGCAACGGAAATGGATGTTTCCAGTTTTTGCAGGCATCGTGACAAAGCATTGTTTTTAACAGGGATTTTAATGCAGACAGGAGGTGCAATGCCAGTGTTACAGAAAAGCTCCTCAAAGCGTTGGGAAAAGCGGGAAGCCACTTGTTTGCAAACAACTTGGTGAAAGCAGTCAACATTGTGGGTAAACTGAGGCAGGCCAGTTCAGGGAGATCAGCTAAAGTGAGGATGGTAAAAGTTCAGCACACTGTGAAGTTGCATGTTAATACAGCTGAAGCCTTTTCCCCATTTCCCCCCTTTTCTTATGGGGTAAAGAAGTGAATTTGAGTAAACTGGAGGATAGCAATGGAGGTTAATAGGAGGGAAAGGAAATTAATGAAATTAATCTAATGGTATCACAAGTAGATTGATAGATCAGAAAACACAGAGATTGGAAGATTTTTCTTATGGGGAAAAATATGATTTTAGGCAGGAAACATAGTTTGGACTAAAGACAATTATGTTATTTTGTTAATTTTTTCTAAGTGGAAACTAATAAGATATGTTGCAGAGAGACACAAATGGCAGGAGAAATTGATGAGTGACTTAAAACCGAAGAGAAGCTTGCTGAAGAGCTGTTTAGTTAGGAATGTAGAGGAACTGAAGGACAGAATAATTTTTGTTGTGGCTTATGCAGTTTCCTTTTAATCTCCTTTTCCTTTAAATTTTATTTGAATATGAAGATAATTGAGACATCAAAGTAATGTTATTTTTGAAATTTTGTGCAAGTTTTGTATAAATAATAGGTATGTGCCATTATTTTCCACCTCAAGAACTACTGGACGGAAAAGGGAATTTGTTGAAATGGCATAAATTAAGGGAATGCTGTTAAGACATTACAAAATGAATATGCATTCACAAGGTTTTAAGACCAGTGTGAACTTGGAAAAGAAGAGAGACAGTGGAAAGAAACTTTATTTTGGGCTCAGTTTTTCCATTGTGCTCTAGAGGGCAAGTTCTCACTCATGTTTTGTTACCTCTGGTGAGCACTAATGGAAGATTGATCTTTAGGGTTTATCTAGGGGAAGGGATAGTTCTTGTTTTTATTGTGTTTCTTTTTATTTTGTTCACTTCTGTTAATTCTTCCTTTAGAAAAAGGATAATGAGACACTCCACCAAATCATTTGCGTTGGTAAAAACATACTGGTATTCTGGTTCATATGGTTTTGCTAAAGACCTGATAAGCCTGTATTGGGCTACTCTAAAAAGATGGGAAAATGTTTATGTATGGAATTCTCATAAAGTGAGGTTAGTATATTTTTGGCGGATTGGAGGTAAGTTTGTTTCTCCGGCTTTAGTCTTGTTTTGTACTTTTCCTATGAAAACTGTATTGAAAAGTGCATTTACAAGCAGAAATGCTCTGTTGTAGCGTGATAGAGTCCTGGAAAGAGATACCTCCATCCTTCAGTTTTTGTGCCTTGATGGTATTTTCCAATTACTTTTCACCTAAAGTTACAAGCAGTATGTGATGCATAGTTAAGGAATTGCATTGTGTTTCTATGCATTTCTACCCTTGGCTTAGTGTCTTTGCTTGTCCAAGCATTCTCTGTGAGATTTCTAACGCCCTCGAAAATGTGAAAGTCCTTTATCCTTGCCCTGTGGTAGCTTGGGGAGAAGACACAGGCTGTGACTGTCCAGAAGTAGGCTGCTTGTAGCATCTTATCCTGTGCCTCAGGCAACATTGTGCAGACAGACTCAGTCAAGATGGATGTGTGAACTCGTGTGGATATATTTCTGGGTTTTGTTCCTCCCTTTGAATATAATCTTTTTAGTGCTGAGCTAATTATGTAGTCTCAGTTTTACTGTTGAGTTAGAGTACCTGATCAACTTTCCAACTGTAAAACAGTTTGAAAATCAAATGTAGCTTACATGCAAGACCCAACAAAATTAGAAGTGTTAAGTACGTTTTGGCAGTTCACTTTTATTATGCCCAGTCCTCAAATGTACCAGCAGACAATCATCTGAATGTTAGTTATTTTTCACATGCTTATGTGATCACACAAAAAGTACATGCTAAAAAGAAGCAGATGGTGACAGATGGGGAAGGTTGAATAAGGTGGTTTTGGAAACCTAGAAAAATGCACTTCTGTAATAGTGTAAAAATAAAAATTCTTTGATCGCCAAGTTAGAATGAACAAAATAGAGTGAGCCCCCCACCCCGCGAAAAAAAACAACCCAATGCAAAACTTTACTGATAAAAAGAAATGGAACCTATGAGTGTTCAATATATATTTAGCAAAGTATATGGTATAGTGTTGTTTTATCCAAGGATAGAACATTAATTTTTATCAGCCAGAGACTTAGAAAGGTGGTGGTTGTATTCTTTCTTTTAAAATGATGAATTCAAATCAACTGTGTTCCATGCTCAAAGAATTCTGTCAAAAAGGTCATTCTCTATAGTAATACATTGGCAGTGTTGCAGGTTATGATAATATTTTTCTTCTGATGTCACAAAAAGCTTTTAACCCTCTTCTTATAATGGGAAATAAATTACATGTGTAATGAGGATATCTGTAGGACTAGAGCTAATCTGTAACAGGCAGCATTACGTCTTTGTCATATAGGCAAATGTAAAGCTAAATAAGTAGAGAAGGTATAATCAACAACAAAAAAATCATCTTTTGTGTGAACCCCATCTAAGGACCTACCCTATTACGAGGGTTGAAGATTTGCTTGTTCATTTGCATTAATGCAATGAAGTCTCAACATTCATATCTATTGAGTTATATTAAAAAAAATTAAAATTCCTTTAAAAAAGTCAATGATGGTATGTATTTTATTCCATAAAATAATGAAGTTTTTAACCTGATGAATATCAATTGCTAAGTCTTCTGCCAACACTGATGCCATAATTACTTTTTCTTTGTGTATTTGAGTTAGTGTTTGCTTTACCTACAGTATGAGGCATTACTGTTTCCTGGTGAGGCAGAATGCTTTGCTTAAGAACCAAAAAGCCTCAACTTCTGCTCTCATTTCCTTGAAAGTATAGTTAGTTTCCTCAATACCTGAACAGTGTAGTTATGCTGTTGTTTTGCTTAACTGATTTTTCTTTTGGCTTCAGAAGGATAGTTGAAATTTATTTACTGTGTTTACCTCCATGCTTCATGCATAATCTGATTCTTAGCAGAGGCACAATAGAATTTATTTTACCTGTGGAAGAATGGTTTAGTGTTGGCTTGTGCTCTTGAACAGCTGTCTGTTGTATATTTGGCAACATTTTATTTCTGGGTGAGGACCAGTGGAGGGGGGTGAGGAGGAATAGCATCTATGCCTGGAAATATTTTCCCTTCTGATTTACGGGAGATTCACAATATGGAATTTTCTCTTTACGCTAGAGTTCCAAGCACCAGACTATTTTTTTACATTGTAAGGAAATGAAAATGCAAGAAGTTGTTTTATCTTGAAGTGCTTGTGAATATCTCATGAAAATTCAAATGTGGTCTTTTTTCTATTTGGGTATCACTTATTATGTTTTAGTGTCCTACATTCTTTCATCTTATGCTCCTAAGTCATCAAAAATGCTGGTGACTTGAATTTTAGCACTTTTGTCGGCTTGGTATTGCCAGTGGGCCCCTGAGATGAAAATGATGAAAGGTAGACAAGACAGGGTATCCAGAGCAGAATATCATTTATTGGCAATAACTGGTACCAAGATCAAAAGATGGGGAGCATTTAGATGGGGGTGGGAAAACATTGCTTTGTTACACAGACAGAAGAATTGTTGCAGCAGATAAATTAGCACAAGAATTAGACTTTCTCCTGAAACTGGATAACACCTAATGTAACAAAAATTTGCATTTTCATGTTACCTGGTTAATCTCATCAGTCACAAAAACCAATTGTCCACATGCAGTATCAGACTTCTCAAGGGAAAAGATGTAACAAATATGCAAAAATAATAAACAGAATACTAGAAAAGAGGTTAGCTCAATACTGCCCATAAATAAACTTTTGTGTTCAAACCAGAACTTTAAAGCAGAGAGCATTTTTGTAATAAAACACACTTTCTTTTTGTAAAACAAGTGTGGCAATTCTTACAAAACCTGTCTCAAAAACATCCTTGAAGCTTTTTTCATTAATTTTCATTTAATCAATGCAAACATTATTTCCATCTCAGCAAAAGCCTTTAGTTTTTCTGAGAGTAATGAAGCATAAACAAAAGCTGAACAAATGGTGTTTAACATCAGTAAATATACAAAATAATTTTAGGAAGAATGAGCAACTAGAAAGACGTATCACACTATTATCATTATTTATTTCTACACATCTTGCATCTTATGGCAGTGTATGTTTTAGAAACTACTGCTAGTGCAGTGGTAATGAATACAGATATGGAGAGGTCTGCAGTTTTTCTTCTAATGGTAGAGTGGGTAGAGTTATGAGAGACAAGTGCCATACTTCTGTTGACTGAAATTATATTTTGCTTTTATTTGCTGCCCTTCTATGAAAGGTGTCTTTTCAAGGGTCTTTTTAACCTTATGTTGGGTTTTTTTTTTTTTTTTTTTTTTTTTTTTTTCCGGGTTTTTCATTTGTTTTNGAACTCTGTCTATTCTGGGAAGTTAAATGCATTAGTTAGTATTGCATGCTCTTCACCCTAGGAAATTTTGCTTAATTCACGTTTATACCAGAATATACTGTTTCTGATACAGCACGTGTGCCAACAAATTGAAAAAAAGTTTTTGCTATGTATTTTTTAAGGGTACATAACAAAAAGCTAGGTAAGATGGGCAAAATCTTGAATACAAAAATGTAATAGGAAGATAATTTACATTAGAGTCAGAAGTAAAACAGTAGTGCAAACTAGATACAAAATGGAGAAAAACTACCTGCAAAAATTAGAGCAGTGGAAAATCTCAGCTATTTCCCAAGGTATCTATGACCTTGATGTTTGGTCTTTTCAGCTGTGTATAATAAAACCAGTAAGCATTCATTCAAGAGGCTTTTTTTACTATTGATGCAGCAACACTTCACTTTTTATAACAAGATGAAGTTATAGTAACTGAATTGTATAATTCCTGGTAAACATAGCCTTCTGTAGGATGGATTTTCATATATCTGGGTAAAAGTCTGTGTCTATAAAGAAGTGTGTATTACCTTTGTTCGTTAGTGTTAGATTATAAACTTTCTCACTGTTGTAGTTGTTACGACAATTGATAAAAAGTTCTAGCAAATACATTTTTAAACTTCTGTTGAATAATACGTAGGTGAATATTTGTTAACAGACCAACAACTATAGCAATAAAAATGTGTGAAGGGTTACCAGGAAAGCTTAAGGAACATACACTCCACCTGAACTGTAAGGTTAATTGAAAACAGTTTTTTCCCCCTTAAATTAACAGTACATTGGTGTATCCAAGTTCTCAGTTTTCTTTCACAACATAGGTGTGCAGACAGTTTGTTTAGATGTTTAAATATTTTCCCATCTGTTCTGTCAAAATTATTGATTGAGCAACAAGCAACTTCAAATGTCCTATCTGAAGGTCTGTATCTAATGGATTAGGAGAAACATTACTAGGTCAAAAATATAACGGCTTGTCCAATAAGTTGCCTTGATTATCTAGCACGAAGTATGAGTCCAGTATTTTGATATTGCTCTTTTAGAGATAGAAGGCAATGCTGACAGACCTTTGTACAGGATTGACAATGAATTTTACAAAGCCTTTCATGCTCAAGGTTATGGCTAAATTTGTCTGTGTTTGCAGAGTCCAGAAGTTACAGCAACTAACTACCATCTAGAGGTGTGTGGGAAATACAGTTCTTGATTGTGTGAATTTCTTCTGTGCAACCAAGGATCTTCCAGAAGCTGCTCATCAGGGATGTTGTATTTCAAGAAAATGCAATAAAGACGGGATTAAGGGGTTTTCTACGTTGAGCTCAGTTTGTCTGAGGTAGTCACACCTTGTTCAGTGTTCTGTGATTAGTAAAGTATAGGAGAATCCTGGTTCCACTGAAGGCAAGAGGAGGTACACGATCGACTTAAGATGGTCACAAACTTCACCTGTTGCACTGCTGGCTCACGTCCTAACAAAAGTTATTTTCACAGAAACTTGCAAAAGCATTGCATGTGTATGTATCAACATCTCTTTGGCAATCAGTTGTCTGCTTCCTACGTCTCTGCCCCAAGCCCTTGTAAATAGGAGTTTGCAGATGTGTCTCAAGCTGTAGCCTCCAAAAAACCTTTCACCTCTTAGCTACTGAAGCAATAAAGATGATGAAAGATACCTTTTCACCGGTTTTCACCTTAAAATTAAATGGACATCAAGTTCTGTGGGCTATGTGTTACGCTTTTGAAGGAGTGACATGCGTAAAGCAAAGGATACCTGGATATATATTGACTAATAAACCTAAAGATTACAATCTAGAACCAATGGTGAAGTAAAGGAAAAAAGTTATTTCTGTGGATTTTATTTTCTGGGAAAGAGAAAACTTCCAGTGGTACTAATGACCTTTTTTTTCAAATCCAGGGTAGTGGACATTTCAGCAGTGGGGAATAGTATTAGAAGATTGGCCTTTTTTTTTTGGTCTGTAAATGTAAAGACGAGTATTTATCTTTACTGATCTCTAATTACTTGCCAGCAAAATGAATTGTTATGTGTGAGGGAAAAACACAATTGAATTACTGTGATCTTAGGAGTCCTATAGTGTGTTTGTGTTGTTTTAATCATCACAAATGCAGAGGTTGGTCTGTGAACTGAATTTTTTATTTTATATGTAGGGCTTTACAGTCTGCTTTGCCTACAAAGCACTATCCTATTGTATACTGGGTCACTGCCAGTAATACTCTCCAGAAATCCCAAGGTGCAGAGACAGTGGAGTCATTACAGAATACTTTGTTTTCCCTTGTTTACTGCTATCTCAGTAAATTTAAAAAATTTAAGTTTGTGTTGTGGCCTTTTGACCAAAACACAAATGGAAGTTTTAAGGTAAATAAATAGTTCTCCGTTAACTGAAACTCTAATGTTGTCCAGTGCCTCTAAAACATCCTCATGCTCATAAAAGTGCTAAAGTACCTGCAAATGCCTGGCAGCAGATGCCTGCCTAATGTTTCTTGCTTGTTAGAAAGTGTGTGTTTTACTTAACCTTTTGCATATTTATATAAGAAGGGAAAATACAAACTTCAGTGGCACCTCTGCCGCTGTTTTAAAAAGCATCTGTATATACCGAGGCTGTGTCCTCATACTGCAGGCGTAGGTGTGAGTTAGAGGAGCTACAATGCCTGTAAAAACTGCAGGGGTTCCAGTGCAGCAACGAGTTTATGCCCACTTTGGAACCCTGCTACCCTGCTGGAGTGCTTTACAGCAAAGCAGGTTGGGAGGAGAAGCAGGGCCTTAATCTTCACCCTAAGTGAACACAGCTGTTCCAGCTGTCTGTGTGTGCAGGAAAAACTGGCAGAGTCAGCATAACTTCTGTGTCAGTGTAACTTTGGGGCAGAGATTGGCAAGCATTTCTTTCTGCAGCAATGCCACACCTGATGCTGCCCGTGTTCTCACTTGTGCTACTGCAACTGTTCACGTGGCAGTTGGGTGGCTTAGGTCAGAAAACTTGATTCAGGTGAAAAATAATCCAGGTTGAAACCTTTCCCCCCTTTTTTTTTTCTACTCTCTGATGTAGTGTGTTGCATAGTTTTGACAAGGTAAGGAAAGCTGTGGTGAGAGAACTGAAACAAGACCCTGAATTAAGCTGGCACTCCCTCTGAAAGAACCAGTTGTTGAACTGGAGCCCTGAAAACAAATTGAGCAAGATTTCCTCAAGTAGTAAAAATGATGGTAATTTTCTGAATTTTATTTCTCATGATCTGTGCTGCCATCCAGACAGAACTGCAGTCAGTCCACCTTCTGCTCAGTGCTGGGAAGTCACTTGGGTACAGTGATTATATTGGGGGTGGGTAACTATAAGTGCTATCCACACACTAAAGTCACATTGCGCTGGAGCTCTTGTCTCCTGAAACCTCACTTAGATCTTGGTGAGGTGGCTTGGGATTTTGGCACCCCATGTATGTGAAGAGGATGAAGGAAGGGAAATCATAAATCTGAATGATCTGACTATTTAAACAAATTTTGTGGAAGGAAGCATTTAAGTTCATCTTTACTTTGTGAAAACACCCCTGACTTGAGTATGTAATCAGTGTAGGTGCTCTTTCTGAGTTCATGAGTTCTGTGTGATCCATGTGTTGTACTCCCAGAAAATATCAGTGCATTGCTGTACAGCAGATACCAGAGTGGTTGACCTCGTGCCCTCTGTGATGGTTTTGGTGGCCCTGCTGCTTTTCCTGCTGTGACCATGAAAGGATTGGGTTATTAGCTCAGTGCATTTGCTTAAAGATATTTGTGGATCCTTACAGCAGGGGACAAGAGCTGACTGATGGAGGCAGCTCTTAAGGGCAGTGTAGAAAGTCCAAGAGATCAACCTTTCCACAGTGTCTGTGTCTGGCTGGGTGCTTCGGCTGGTACCCCGCATATACAAGGATATCCCAGAAGTACTGGAGAGACAGCAGTATCACTCCTCATGACCAAAGGAGATGTTTCTAAAAGCAGGTATCCACTTCATGGTAGGCAAAAGACTGAATTATTTATATATGTAAAGCCTGCAGCCGCATGCCATGTTCATTTTAGCGCTGAGTTGAAGCTTTCTTGACCTATGTTCAGTGTAATTAAAACCAAATCCCTCAGATCCAAGAACTGTTTGGAGAGGATTCTGTAATGCTAGGGCTGTGTACAGACATGTACTCATGCCTGCCCTAACTGCATAGATTTGGTTGTAGGAGCTGCTGGACTCCAGCACTTCACTTCCATTGATTTGAAACAGTCTACAAATTCTGGAGTTTCTAAACACCATGAAGATTAGAAATTACTTAAAGGAAATAATAGAGTCTCTTCACTGTGAATGCATTATGCACAATTTTATTACATTTATGTTAAAATAAGTTGTAATATATTTTGCTTTATTTACACTATTTTCAGGCTGTTTTCCTTTTGCCTAAATGAAACCATTTTGATGCTCTTGCTTGTCTGGCTGGCTGTAAACCAGGTATTTAAACAAAAATAAAGAGTTGCCAGTTTTGCCAGCTGGGGATGAGAACCCGGCTGGTGATATGCGGGTTTGGGAGGCAGTTAATCCAGCTTTTATGCTTTTTTATGATTTTATGTAAAAAGAGGTTAAAAATCACATTTGGCTCTTTCTTTATACCACTGTTTTGTTGCTGTTGTGGGAATGCAGCAAAAGGTTGTTCATACTTTTTATTATTATTAGGTGAAGTCCTGCATAAATTACGTAAAGCCGCAAATACAATTTGCTTTAGCTATTGGCAGTGTGATTTGCCTTGTTCAGAGAACGATATGTTTTATTTTCCTGTTGCTTTCTTTTATAAACAACACATGCAAACCACACCTCAACTTACTTGTAAAAAGAATCTACCACTGTCTCACAATTTTATGTATTTTGCTAGCTTCAAAAGAAAAGGCTGTAACTGTACAGATGAGAGAAATAGTAACCGTGCTAATAGAGATAGCAGGAAAAATAAATAATGCTTTTATTCTGTGGCAGAAGAAGCAGTGATTTAAAGACAAGCGTCACAGATTTCTTATACAGTTTTTCAGCAACTAGCTTGCAATATGCTCCAACTCATAAAACATTTAATTAATTTTAAAATGCAGGAATTATTTTAGTTAATTTTGTCATATGTACTTATTCAGATAATTTGCTGTATTTTACACTTTCCAAAATTTCACCCTCTATTTGGAAATATCAATGATGTAATGAGTCTGTTTGTTTTGGCACAGTTGTAAATCATATGTGTTAATGTGTTAATATTTATGATTTTTTAATCTTATATAGACAAGAGGGATTTTTAATATACTTCTTTTCATCATGTTTCTGCTACTAATCCTTAAGGACAGTGAAAACTAGGAATATAAATGCATTAATTACTGTGGGATTTCCAAAATTGCCATACTGGATCAGACTGCATGTTGCTTCTGCTAATAGCACGTACCAGATACTTCAGAGCAGGCTTGGGTTCACTGGGGGAGCAAAAAGAAAGGCAAACAAATGAGCTCAACACCCCACATTAGAGCTGGCTGGGGTGTAGTGCATGTGTCCACTTCGTGTCCCCTTAGGTGCGTGAGGACTGCCGCTGCCCTGGCTTCAGGGGAAATTATTACACATTTTAGACAATCACAAGATAATCTACTTCTGATAAAGTTATTTCTCATCTTTTAGAAGTTGCCTTATTCCTTAAAGACCAAAAGCTTTACTTTCACTCCCATGTATCTAAATGTCTGCTTAGAGTTTGAATCTGGATGAGCTCTTTGTGATGGTGATTGCATGTGGCTATATGTTGTAAAGAGTATTTTGTTTTCTGAAGATTAGTTTGTTGTTGGTTTGTTGGCTTTTTTTCAAATCAGTCATAGGGTGCAGCCTTTCGGAATCTGCCTTCCAGTGATACAGTAACAATTCTCTATAAATAATTATTTACATTCTTTACAAATGTAGTTTTACTCTACTAGTTCCATTTCTTTGATCTTTCTGTTTATTATTTAACTTTAATTTCGTGTTTTAAGGTTTTTTGATAGCTCTTTCTGCAGCAAATATTGGCTATTTGATACATACAGTTGTAGTGCCTTCTGTTTTAACATTTATTGACTTCTGTTTCATCTTTTTTGTATGAAGGGGCATGATCTACTAGAAATTCATAGAAATTGAAATTACATATTCAGTAACCTTCAATTTCCTTATTGCTTATGATTTTGTTACGGGTGAATGCAGCTGTTGTCTCCATGTCTGCAATTCAATATGAAGGTGTATTAAGGTCAAGACACACCACTTAAATTTCTTGTCCTGGTTCTCTGGGGCTGCTGGGAGAAGGGCTGAGGAATAGGTTGTTTTTAGGTACACAGCATTAGTGGCATTATGCTAACAAATTGCATAAACGGTACCAGTTTCTGTGCTTATATATTATCGTAGAAGCATAGTTTCGTAGTAAACATAGCCTTGCATAAACACTGGTTTGTTTTTTTTTCTTTGGCACAGTTCAGCTGTTAGGAATATTTAATGGAAGGTAATGAAACTGCCTGGAGAAAAGCATCGAGTACTTTTGATGTAAACAAAGACTATGAAGAAACTAAACTTGTCTTAATAAGACTAAGGTGGTTCTCAATTGGAGACTTTAGACAGGTGGGGAGCAAAAGAGAGGGAAGTGAGTGAGCAAAGAGATGCTTCACCACTTCTAAACAAGGCATTGTTACCCATGTAGTACCCGTAGAAAGTGTCTCTTCCTAAAGCTGTGGAGGGTATAAATGGCTTTGTAGAGGATATAGGAAAGGGTAAAAAGCAGTCTTGATTGTTTGGAGCAGGTCACTGTCAGTTTTTTAGTTTGCTTTTAGCAGTGCAGTGCTTGGTTAGCCTGGAATTTCAGTGAGCTCAGGTGCGTGAGTCAGTGCTGCAGTTTAGAGTCAGGTTCTGGGAGTCCTTGTAGCGCAGTGTGAAAATGAAGTCTCAGAAACACACACATGTAGAGATACATCGAACAGACTGAAATGATCTATATAAATAGTGTATGTCTTACAGATGCTTTTGGTTTCTGTCTCAGGTGTTAGAAGATAATGACTATGGTCGTGCAGTGGACTGGTGGGGATTAGGAGTTGTCATGTATGAGATGATGTGTGGAAGATTACCCTTCTACAACCAAGATCATGAGAAACTATTTGAACTGATACTAATGGAGGACATAAAATTTCCTCGAACTCTGTCTGCAGATGCAAAATCATTACTATCAGGCCTACTGATAAAGGATCCAAATAAGCGGTAAGTGAAATTAATTGGTTATACAGGCATAATAAATACTCTGATTGTGCTGGGTAATGTAAAAGTAGGTCAGTGGTGCCTGGTCTTCGTGACTGAAGGAGCGGTCAATCACAGGAAAGGGTCATACACAGCCATATAGTCTCAGATTTCCATTTTTTCTGTCTAGCGATGGTTTACAAAATGAATTTAACAAGCAGAAGGGAAAAGAAGCATGTGGAAGGCAAACTTTTAAAATCCTTCACAGCCAACACAGGGATCTCTTCAGGCTGAGAACGTGTACTGGAACAAAGGGAAAGTTCTCAGTTGTTTTTCCCAGTATGGCTTAACCCTGAGTTGACTGTAGTGTCTCATGGGGACTGTAGCACTTGTTCTTGTGGTGGTCAGGGCAGCAGACATGCATAGACAGCCACAGCTGTATTTATTAGGCCACATAAATAAATCACATATTAGACCATTAAACTAGTAATCCGTTGAAGAATACAACTGGAGTGAAATTTAAAGTGAGTGGCTTGAAAGCAAGTATCACACAGCTGCTGTCTATGCCCTTTTGTGGTGGGCTTTTCGCTCTGGGATTGTTGCCTAGGAGAGCCATTTTCCAGTGGCTCCAGCACTGGACCAGCAGTGTCCGGTTCTCTGTAGCTCTAACACAAATCTCTGGCTTTGTAAAGCAGTGGGATTTGTCTGCCTCTCTTCCCTAGTCCTCCTTCAGCCTCTGGTTGCTCTCAAGAAGTTTTGAGTAGCGGGCATTGCCTGCAGGCACCCAGGGCAGGACTGGTTGTTGTGTAGTGCAGCAGCCAGGACAGCACAAGTGGTCAGCTTGTCTGCTCCACCTGAACTTCCTGTATGCAGGAAAAGCAAACTGTGACCAGCCAGCCAAATACAGGCAGCGTAGATTAAAACTTTGTTTCTGTAGCAACTCCTAATGCTTTTTAACCTGCAAACAATCTGACCCATCAACTATATTAACCCTTAGAATTGGAAGGATGCTTCCTTGTAATTAATCTTTGCAAACAGTAGTGTTTATTACAGACTTATATTTAGAAGCTTATTTATATTCAAGTTCTTGTGCTAGCTAATGCTAAATAGGGGAGGAGCAGAGATTAACACAACTCAGATTTTTTGTGAGCATCTAGAAGATGTTGAGAGAAGTCTGGAGACTGAAGGCTAACTGCTGTGTTTTACCAGGATGTAGAGAATTTTACAATGAGTAGTTGAGAAACAAGGAGGAATACAGCTTGGAAATTAGAATAACTTTACACTCAGTTATTGCAACACTGATGTAGTAGTCCAGAATATTTTTGTAATTTGGCAGCAGGGTAATACCAAAACAGGCTTTTTTCCTTTGTTGTGGAAATTATTCCTCCTTACAATAAATGCTTTAGAGAGGAATTTATATTACTTAAATGCTTGCCTTTAAAATTTGTCATTATACCTTTAGCAGTTCCTTTTAATGAAACACACACTGTTTTTGTCACTCTTCTTGTTAATATCTAACACGTATGGGCTGCTTATTTAGTTAAGATTTGCTTTCTTTTTTTTTCTGCTGCAGCTTCCTTCTGTTAGGGCAGTAGGACCCCCAGTCTCAGGGAGAAGTTAGAGGAGAGTTGAGCAGTCCTGAAAGTTGATGTGCTTTTGAGAAGGGCAGAGGTTCCCATCACTGGAAGTGTGGTTCTTTCTCCACCAACAGCAGCAGCTCAAGGAAGCTCACTAAAGCTGTTGAGTCAAAGTGGACTTGCTAATGCAACAAAAAATGGCCAGCTCTCTCTTCTTTTCTCATGGCAGGGTTAGTTTTTGTCCGGGTTAGTGAGCTGACTCTGCTCACGGTCATCAAGGGGGAATGGTGCTGTAGATGCAAGTGAGAGAGGAGAGGTATGGGGAGGACACTCCTCTTTTGGCAGCAATGACCACTTCTGTGAGCTCAAATCACCTTGGGCAAGTTCACCCAAAGTAGGTGAAATCCATTTCCTAAGATGATTTACCAAAGAGAGTCTAGCTTTGGCAAGCTATGGGCCACAGTGAGTACTGTGGTTATTTACAATGGCCTTTAAATAACCTTCTCAGCAGGCCTACAATTTATTAATTTATACTAATTGACTCAGATTGAGACTATTTTATGGTAATTGGTTAATTGTTACAGCACTCAGATGCAACAGCAGTGAACACTGTATAAAAATGATGCACTAGTCATTACTGATTCAGTGCCTGGCACGTTCTTGGCAAAATTCTATACCAGCATTATTGGGTTGGTTTGGGTTTTTAATAGTGCCAGGACATTAGCTGGTCTTTCAAGCAAACTGAACCTAAGTATGTTTTTAAAATTAATGAATTACTAGAAAAGCTCATCATGGACAATAATGAACACGTGTAGACCATGGCATGGATACTTCCACTATCACATCTTCTCTCGAGATCACCAGAACTCATATTAAACAGGTGACAATTACATATTAATTGGGTGAGAATTGTTCCCAGATAGTAAAAAGAAAACTGGTCGCTTTTCCAACCATTACAATAACTTGATCCCCCTATAAAAGTTAATTATGTGGTTTTTTCCCCCCCACTCTCTTTAGACTTGGTGGAGGCCCAGATGATGCAAAAGAAATCATGCGTCATAGTTTCTTTGCTGGAGTAAACTGGCAAGATGTATATGATAAAAAGGTACGTCTTTATATGGCACTGAATTATCTGGCTTCTGCAAGGTGGTTTGAACTGATAATCACAGACTGCTGTTCTCTGGAGTTAGTAATTTTTTTCTTTGCAACGTCTATGTGTTAATACAAATGAGTAATTATTCTGAACAAGGTGTACTTACCTAGTCTTTGGGTTTTCAATAATAATTTGTCAGTTCACCAGAAATAAATTTTGCAAACCAACCTAAACTCAGCAAAGAATTTTCCTTTGTTATGTAAATGTCCAAATTTTTCCTTTTCTTTTTTCTTCCTGGGCTTTCAAGAGAAAAGTAGATGTATGACTCAAGAAAGTGTGAAAAATGTAATTTAAGTTTATCCTGAATTGTCATGTTATTTCTGCCTTTTATTGAAAAGTCATTTTATGAAAAAGGGAAATTAAGTGATCCTAAGGAACTCATAGCAAAAATCTACTTTCTGATTGTTTGTGTATAAGTAGAAACCTTTCTCAAACTTAGTTTTAAAGAGATATCTAAGAAAATTAAAATGGTGTTAAAACATTGAGCCAAAACAGCTTGTGGAGAAAGTGAGTGCTGGGAATTCAACTGGAACAGTTTTCTGCAAACCCAGTCCTGTTCCTGTAATGATCAACACTTCGGGAATGATTTTAGAAAATGAATTTATCTTACTTGGGAGTGAAACTCAATTCAACTTAAATTGTTTTATATACAGAAACTGATTTTATCTCAGTATTTCTGTAAGAATTTACTTGTTGCTATAAACCCCTTCTATTTTGATAAAGAGTTCTCTTTTTTCCCCAACTGTTTTACATTGTTAATCTGCCAGTTGAGCTGCGTAATTTTAAAAGAGAGTTTTTTCTCCCCTTTTTTTTTTTGCTTTGTTCAAATAAAAGGAAAATGGAAGACATACGACTGAGCAGAATATGTTTATGCTACAATGTCAATGATACAAACTGTTTTTTCAGTTGTTGTTGAACTGGAATTTTAAAAATGTGTGGTTGTTGGTGTGGTAACTTCTCTGACAAATACCGGAATTGAAATAAAAGCCTGTATATGATGATACAAAATATGGTACTCTGAAGTTACTTGATACAAGTGTGATTTTTCCCTGGCAATATCACAAGATTTCAAGAAACTCTACAATAAATAATCAGAGCAAGTATATTAATCAGATTACTTTATGAGCTCAACCACTAGTTGGTTATGTAAGGACATTATAGCGAAGCACTTTGAGGATAAAAATCTAAAAATACAAGTTAAGGACCTTTCTTGAGTAAAAAAAAAAAAAAAACCCACTAAAATCAATAGGATTGCAACGTGCTAGGAGTGGGTGAGAAAAAAAAAAGCTGTTACATTATTCTTGCTCTCTTGAAAAAGATTTCTTAATTATTTTACATTAGAAATAGAACTTTCAATTCTACATTGTGTTCAGCATCTTATTTAGTTTAGAATATATTGGTACTCTTAATTGCTTGTGCTTTGATTCTTTCCTAATGAACATGGCAAATGTCTTTCAGTCAAGATCTTTTTCTGAGCTATTAAAATAAAAGGCATTTTGCAGATTAAAAAAAAAAACCATAAAATTATATAAAAATTATAAAAATATATAAATGCCAGCACTTTGCCTTATTGGAGTGTTATAACTAGAGAAACTCTAGTCATTCTTCGTTTACTCTGGCCACTGTTGCTTTGAGAAACTAAATTTGCCAGTTAAACATCAATTGAATTTCCTCAGTTGAACAGTTATCGTCAAGGATCATAGGAATATCTCTTGTGCAGTATTGGCACACAGTGTGTCCTTTATAGAAAAATAACTCATGAAAATGACTTCTGACAGTGTGCTCTTCTGTTTAATTAAAAATAGTTTTGTTCATGTTTGCTCCTTACAAAGCCATTTGTCTGCCTGGTTAAAATATCCAGTTGTTCCTTCTGCACACACAGTCTTACACTCTGCAGACTTCAGAGCTGTGCTCTGAAATATAATCCTCAAACATAATAGTAAGGTTAATGAACTTCTATCAAGTATGTTCATTAGAATGTTTATATGAATATTTTTGAGGTATTTTGGTATTCTAAAATAACTCAGGGCATCAAATAAATTTGATTTTTAAATAGGTTTATTCTGTGCCTGCTTCTGTTGCTGTTTACTGTTGGATGTAGAGTCTTCAGCAGTGGGGTCACTTGATGAAATTGATAGTGGATATAATTATTTGCATAGTAAAAATAGTTCACAGTAATTTTGCCTGAGTTTTATGCACAATGGCACTGTAATTTTCTGGCTGCATTTCAGGAGTGTATTTCTGTTAGCAATGAAAGAACTTAAGTTCACTTTCAGAGTAATGGAAATCAAAAAAATCATGTGTATTCTGAGTAGCTGCTGCATGATTTTGTACATGTGCACACTGTGCTCCTGTGCCTCTAATTTTATCATTTTAGTAGGTTATCACTTCACTGTTGTAATTAGAAACAGAATTATATATCTGTAAACTATTTCATGTATTTCATGTGACAGACCACAGTTCTGTCAGGTCAAATGGATCCAAATGGTCAAATGGAATTACTAGGTTTCTGATACTGCTAACTAGTTAACCTAATTTAGTACTACATAATGGCAAAAAAATACTGTATGGCACACTGGAGCAGAGAAGGTCGTTGCCTTTAAATGAAAAATGTATAGTAGTTAGCATTTGTGATCTGATGTATTTATTTTTGGCAGAAAAACCATGAGGACATATGAAAGAGAGCAGCCTGTGCCAGGTTCTTCCTGTGATCATCTCAGCCCTGATGAGTTTTTATCTCTGTGCCTGAGTATGAGAAATTGAATAGTTTGGCAAACTGAAGACTTCAAAAGCCCGTGTACTAAATAAAATACGTGTTTTATTTTTAAGTAGAATCAGGAGTCTTTCTGAAATTTCTCTGTATCTCACATAATTGCTTTAGCATATTTTTATTTGGGCAGCAGAAATACACTAAAGTTGTCAGATGTTCTGTTTAGGATCTTTCACTGAACAAAAAGCACATAAACATTACTTAAAAGGTTGAAATTTGGGTATGTCTTCAAGCTTGAAGCTTGAAGCACTCAGTAGCCTCATGGCAAAGGAGGTCCAGACCTTTTAGTGAGGCCTGTTTTTCCTCCTGCATATAATATGGATGAAAGATGAGAGAAACCATGTGGAAATTTGGGGTGAGGTACCTGTTCTGATTTGTGGTAATACCGCTGATTATTCCTGGAGAAGGTGAGGAAGTGCCAGCAAATGAATTTGTTAATGCTGGGAAGGGAGCAGGGACAAGTGGCAGTAATGGCTGAAGCTGGGAGGCCTGGCTTTGCTGCAGGCGGTGCTTTGGGAGGCTCCTGACCCAGGGTGGAGGCAGTGACTTCCAGCATGAAGTCTGGCAGCTGCAAGAAGCTGCTCCTTACCCTTCAGCTGTGGCTGCCTTGGTTTACTCAAGACACAGAACCAGCAGATGGTGAGATCCCATGATGGAAGTCCTGGGTTCAGGCCTGGCAAAATCTGCAGCATAACTATGATCTTAAATGAACGCTTAAGTACTTCTGCGTATCAGATTTTGAAGGAAAAGGGTAGGAGGGAGATAGGAAGATACCTCCATTTGGTTTTTGGTTGTTGCTATTTGAATCATACTACTTTTGTCCAACTATCTGCACTGCCACAAAACCTGCAGAGATTACCCTTGTTAGTTGCTTTTGTGGTGTTGCCAAGCGAAGTTGAAAAAGATCAGATAACATCTAACCAGTCTCGATACTTTCATTGTGTTTCCACTGATACTTAACATACGTGGGCAGACCTAGAGGTTGATTGCCACCCTTCCCCCAGCTGCTTGAATTTACAGGGAGGAAAATACTCATAGGGGTGTCTGATTGTTAAACTTCACGTTGCTGTAGTCCTGAGGGTTTGTGGTTTCTCTCTGTTCATGGTAACAGCACTGTATCCCTTGGAAAACAGTTCATCCATGGGTAAACCTCCCTGCTGAAAGCTGTTTTCTTGTGGACTTGTGTTGTATGTCCTTCCACCACTGAAATTCCAGCTCATCCTCCTCCCCCTGCCTAGGACCACAACATGCAGGGTCCGTGGGGTATTCCCAATTCCCGGCTGTGCTGTGGCTGCTGGTTGGGCAGCAGCCTGCCTGCTTTGGGGCCAGATATGGGGATGAACCAGTCCCTAGAGGTATACTTATTGACTGGCTTGAAGCTCTACTCAGAGTACCCTCTTTCCCCCAGGTGGAAACTCTAGTTTGAGGGGCATGGACAGGTATTCCTCCCTTCTATTCAGCATGATTCAGCTGCAGTCTGTTGGTTGATGGGATTCTTATGGTAGTGGAATGGCCTGAAGTTGTGTCAGGGGAGGTGTAGGTTGAATATTAGGGAAAGGTTTATGACCCAGAGTGTGGTTGGGCACTGTAACAGACTCCCCAGGGAAGTGGTCACAGCACCAAGCCTGACGGAATTTAAGAAGTGATTGGACAACACTCTCAGGCACATGGTGTGATTCTTGGGAATGGTGTTGTGCAGGGCTGGGAGTTGTACACGAAGATCCTTGTGGATCCCTTCCAACTCAGCATATTCTGTGAAAATTCCCTTTAAATTAAAAGGAGAAGGAAGATCAGATTGATGTTAAGTATCATACTTTTCATTTGGCAGATGGAGCGCATCATGGTTACTTTGAAGTAGCTTCAGCCACTTCCTATACAACACCAGGACAAGTGATTCCTGGTAAATTATCTTTGAGCAAGTAGTTTTACATATTTTCTCTCATACTGAAGTATTTGTGTAGTTGTTCACTAAATATGAGAAAGTTCAAGGTGTAGAATCAAACCTGTACACCTCAGTGTACCTGTAACAATCAAATATTGTACCTGCCCCTTTCCTTTCCCTGGGAGATGGGTGTCAAATTTTCCAGGACTTGAACTGTGGAAAAACTGTGGTGTTTCTCACACACTGCTCTCATGGATGCCAAATGGAAATGCCATTCACTGGAGATAATGAAGACACTAAGAATTTGATATTGCGTCTGCTGTCATTTCTAACATCAAGCCTTGGAAATGGCCAGGGCATATTCAGCTTGACAGATGGATATGAAATTGGATTTTTGTCTTGAACACAAACTCTTAAAGTCACTTAACTCACACTGAGTTTAGACTTTTATTTCTTTATTTGTACAGACACATGCATATCTATGCATATGTGTGTGTGTAATGCATAAACCCAGAAAATCTGTATTTCTGGTCCTTAGAGTAGATTGTCAGGAGGTGCAGTTCCCTGTCTGGTTGGAGCATTTTTCTGAATTGAGGCTGCTAAAGGAAGAAAATTATCCCATACTAGCGATTGGCAGCCAGGACCAAGCAGTGCGATTCTCTTGCAGACTGACAAGGCCTGTGCTTAACAAAAGCTTTTTTTACTCCTTTTGGACACAGGTTACTGGATGTGCCTTCTGGTGCTCTCATCACTCTTGGACTTCTGACTTCTCAGGTCAGAAGTGGGGAATAGATGTGGCAGTAGCACCTGGATACTATTTCCTTGTGCACCAAACGTGAAAAGTTGCTGGCTATAGAGTGGCGTGTTGTGATCATCAGAGCCGTTGTTGATGTTGAGTGTTTTAATCTTTATCATTAAACGTCAGCTGCAGTCTTCTTTAGGATGTATGGAGAAGCTTCTGGAGTGTCAATCTAAGTGTTTATCTCTGCAGCATTTACACCTTGTTTTTCTAATTGTCATTATTTTCAAATGAAAAGTTTTATTTTTCTGTGAAACAGCATTTTCTGTTTCTGACCAGTAAAAATTATTCCAGTCAGGCAAGTAGTAAAATTGTTATAAACTTGTTATTTTTTGGACATTTTTCATACTGAATTTATTGCTGAGATGTGCGAAAGTGTCTTTTTGAAAGGATGTGATGGGCACTTGGCCTTGGCTACAGTACATTACTTGGCTTCCTGTAATCTTGTGTAGGTTTGTTTGTTTGGTTTGGTTTGGTGTTTTTTGGGGTTTCTTTTTTTTGTTTGTTTTTTTGGTTGTTTGGTTGTTTTTTTTTTTTCCAGACAGAAAATGAGAATAAAATGGAAATTTGGGATGTTCCTCTGGAATAAGTCTGTTTTCAGGAATTGTGTGGCTGCACTGCTGGAGGGACGTACAACTTTGGAAATCTGCTTTAGTAGTGCAGAATTGTTTGGGATAGCCCAGATGCATATAAAAATAATTTTCAAAAAGTGAAGGAATCTGTGCAATAAAATAGAATACTTTGTTTATAAACATTGGATGTAACTTGATATATACCTGGAAGATTCTTCTGATGTTGAGTTTATATATATTAGTGCCTTAAGCATTTATTCTATAACGCCCCAAACAGTTGCTTCAAAATACTTCTCTGCTGTTGAATGTTTTCCATTCAGGACAATGTAAGGAAAAGCTGAACTTAGTTTTGTGAAAGTGTTAATCAGATTTATTGTACTCTGTTAAGTTTATGAAATGGTAGATTTGGCTTTGCTTAATAATTGCTTGCACTGTTACTGAAGATCTGGATCAGATAAAATAGGTCTGTTGGTATGTACAGATCATGTACTTCTATGGATCTAGTTGCTAGAACTTGGGGAAATGAGGGAGTTTCGCAGCAGTTCCTCTTCCTTTGCTCTGTGGGGCAAATGAACAAGTTAATTGTTTGATGTTAGTGTTCTGGAGCTGAGGACAGAGAGAACATGAAACTGGTGTAAACCGCATGCAAGCTGATAATATCGGTGAGCCAGGGTATAATGTGTTGTATTGAAAGGAAAATCAATTACACTTATTCTCAGGGTGTGTGTTTTACATTGCATATGAGGAGAGAGCACCAAAGGGCTCCAAGGTACAAACAGGGACATTGTCACACCACACACACACAAAATTTGCAATGTCATACATACTAAACTGCTTTATGGTTTTTGGACTGGCAACATGCAGTGTGATATTCCGTACTCAGTATGCCTTCCAGTAAAAATTTATTGGCAGTTCTGGTGGAGAAGGTGGATAGCAAGACTGGTTCAAAAGAGGGGCAAGGGAGTCCTGCCTGCAGGCTGTGAGTGGCTACTAGTGATTTGCTGTCGGGAAATCGCACACTGTGCTGTGAAAGCAGTAGGGAGGTTTAGATACAGCGACTCCCTTAAGCCTGAATTCACCTTTCTTCAAATCTAATATTTATTTTCACATCACGTAATTTCTTCTAAAGGTAAATTCAGATGAAGGCCTTACCACTGAAGAGAAAAACCCCAAACCATGCTTATTATGCTCTCTGTGTAGTCTTTTTTTTGTTTTTTAGCTGTTTATACCACCCAGTTGTGGTGAAGTGTCTAGAGATGCCTTTGTCTGACAGCTATGTGGGTAATTAAATTGGCCTGAATAGTTTTTAGGTAATTATCTTTATGCAGCTCAATTTATCTGCAAGTCATGTGAGAGTGATACTTGGAATTTAGCTGTGTTATGCTATTAACTGGATTCTGAACTGGTATTTTTGGGATTGACTCTAATGGCTTTTATCTCTTACTGGAATTTGGAGACTCAGCTGCCTCTCCACAGACCTGCTTGTTTGATCTGGGGTGTAGGGAAAAAGAACTTACTCGTTTTCCTGCTAGTAATTTTGCTGCTTTGAGGTATAGTAATTTTGTTTTGTTTCTTGGTGCCTTTCAGCTTGTACCTCCTTTTAAACCTCAAGTGACATCTGAGACAGACACCAGGTATTTTGATGAAGAATTTACAGCTCAGACTATTACAATAACACCGCCTGAAAAATGTAAGTCAGAAATTATGCATAAGCATGACGTGACAATAATGTTTATAATAAAGCAGGGAGGGTTTTTGCTGTTTGAATAGAAAAGCTGTTCTCACTGTTACTAATAAAAGTCTTTGTATGGAAGTGTGCAAGAGTAAATCTCAATGACAGCTTTATTTTTAAGAAGCAATAATTGCAAAGCTTAGAATATTAGATCACTCTGGGTTGGTGTTTGGGGGCACTTTTGATGTGGGCTTTTTTGTGTTGATTGTGTTTGGGGTTTTTTCATTTGTTTGTTGGTTTGGGGTTTTGTTTGTTTGTTCGTCTTTAAATAAGACACCAGCTTCAAGTCTTCCTGGTTGGCAGTCAAGGTCCAAGTTCAGCAAAGTGCTTGGAACATGGACCTGTCTTTAAGCATCTGGGCAGTGCTGGTGGCTTCAGTGGGCTGTCTAGCTTTAGTAAGATAGGCATATTCTGAAATACTTTGAAGACAATACTTTGAAAAAAAGATCAATTACTTGAAAATTATCATGTGCTTCAGCAGCGCTCTTAAAGAAGGTATTAATATGGATGTAACCACGGCACTGGACCTTGCATAATTTCTTTATTTGGAGTGAATGTGATTTCACCACAGTTTGTGTTTTTGCTGTCTTCTGTTACACACAAGAGTCACGATCTGATCAGCCAAGCCAGGGCTTAACAGTTACTTACCAAGCCAGAGCAGTTAAAATCTTGCTCCTTGTTCTTGATAGAATTTTCTTTCTAAATGGGGATATTTAGGGGTTTTGTTTGTTTCTTTATATTGGAGGCTGAGAAAGGAGGATCACAAAGGTAGACAATAAAGACTGTAGTTATGGTTCCTTACCCTTTCATAAAGCAAGCTCATTTTTTGGTGTTAGCTGCAGTTTTCTGTTCATATATAGATCTGGAATATTTCCTGAATTTTGCATTTTTAGTGTTTAAACACAGTCACAGAAGCATAAAGTGGTTTGGATTGGAAGGGACCTTAAAATTCATCTAGTTCCAATTCCCTTGCCTTGGGCAGGGGCACATTCCACTAGACCAGGTTGCTCAAAGTCCATAATTAAAGTGATTATAAGTCTTTCTGCTGTGAAAAAAGAACACTTCTCCCATTTATCTTGATAGGAATTTGTTCGTATGTGTAATTTTAATAAATTTTACTAAAATTTGGATTAATTTGGGGTCTGTAGATTGGATATTAGACATGCATTAACTCTAGATTTTATGTGTAGAATATATGAAGATATAGAAGACACATAATTCTGAAAGGTTGCATATAAATACATTGTTGGAATAACAGTCTCAGTAGCAGTCTTTAAGAATAAGCACTGTTAAAAAATCCATGTCAGAATGTACATCCAAATTCTCAGAGTTAGGTAACATCTGGTGCCTGCTTTCCATTGGCACTGGAGGAATTATGTAAATAAAAATATTTATGAATTTGGCTTATTTCATACTTCTTGTGATCCCAGTAAATACTGTAAAAATAAGCAGTTTACTAAAAATAATATCTAAGAATTGAAACACACAGAACCTATATGAATTGTTCATTTTGTAGCTGTTTTTCCTTTTAACTCCCTTTGAAATGGAGGAATATTTAAATATATCTACAGTGAGACTATAATTTCCTGAGAAACAATGGACACTGGCTGCTTCAATTGGCAATTGGCTTCTGTGCTGCCAGAGGCTGGGTATGCTGGCATGTTTGGATTAGCCTAGAAGGGGTAGTAGTGATTGAAGTTCTCAGGTGACAGAATAAAATGAACCAACAAATCAGCCCACCCTGAAACAAATAGTGACTTTTAGGAATGATGTCCTTTCAGTGACTAACATCCTGCTGTGTGAGCATGAGTTTATGTGCTTAACTAAAGTCTTAGTTTAACTTGAGCCTTTAACCTCCACATTGAACCCTGAAAGCTGTACTGTATATCAGGTGAATAATAAAATTGTATTTCAAATATACTGATGTTTTGAAACTTCTTCCTTAACACAGATGACGAGGATGGTATGGACTGCATGGACAATGAGAGGCGGCCGCATTTCCCCCAGTTTTCCTATTCTGCAAGTGGACGAGAATAACTTTTTTGTTCTGCTGCTTCACTGTCATCTTAGGTTTATCACTGAAAATGATTCCTGAACATCACCACCAGTACTAGATACTACTATTATAGCAGGGGCACTTTCAGAGACCATTCCAAATTGAACAAGTTTCTTTCCCAAACCTACCTAAAATCCGTTTTGGTTTTGCATGACGTATGAGACTCTCTCTACTCCGCTCTCCTGCTGTTGCTGCTGCCCACAGTCTCAGTATAATAGCGACATCCAGAAGTTACTAACAGTTTCTTTGAAGGTAGATGACTTGACTTCAGCATTGTACACTTTGTGAACAAGTAGTCATCTATTTTTCCTCACAGTAGAGGCTAAACAAAAGCCGTTTTGGTCCAGCTTATCTTCTTCCAGAAGTCGAATCAAAATTGTAATTAGTCTAAACAGACTAGGCGATAACATTTTCTTGCATCTGTTGGTGCTGGTTAGAATGAGGAAACGTAAAGGTGGTGATGTACATATGCAAGGTTTCTGTTAGGCATATCATTACTTGAAGCAGGTCTCTGTCATTAGCATCTGGCTGGAATTTGTTTGGGAAATGTTTGAGAGAAGGACTTAAACTGTTGATATATATAAATATATATATATTATTTTTTAATTACTGTTGGATATTACAGAAGAAGCAGAAGGGCTGGGCTCACCCAGCCTGCCACTTAGAACTTCCAGGTTCATGTGCAATCATGGAGAATCGAACATTATACATGCAAGAAATGAAGGCATAAAAGCAGCAGTTGAAGTTGTTCAAGGAGTCTTATAATTTGCACCAGATAACATCTTTCTCATGCTTTTCTCTTTCATGATATGCATCACCTCTGATGGCTGAAGAATGTAGACAGGCATAATGGTATTGCTTTTCACCAAAATGTGTGCACCAAGGTAAACAGGTGTTTGCCTTATTCGTT